>OY757554.1:7719331-7775468 GCA_963584105.1 Alviniconcha strummeri
TGACCCTTCCAGCAAAGCTGACCACTCATGACGTCATGATGCCCTAGGCTTCAGCGGGCAGCCTGGCTTTCCTCTGCTCGCCCTCAGTGCCCCTTCCGCCGTGCGTGACGTTATATACGATGTCCTCAGCTGACGAACCGACCCTTCTCTGCCCATCTTTGCCCTTTGCACCGTAGCAAGGCTGACCACCCTTGACGTCATGATGTCCTCAGCTGGCGAATCGACCATTCTCTGCCCATCTTTTAAACCCCAACAATGTGAGCAACTCCTTTCGTGACGTCAGACGAGGAACTTGGTGCCTTGTTCCTCGCGTGAAAGGAGGCAGTTGCAGATTCAGCTTCAAATCATCACGATGTCATTTGCAAACAACAAGGGTGTTCTAAAACTGCTTGGGGTTTACTTGAGTATGTGCGACTTCGTGTGACACCCCTGATGAAGACTGATTACCAGAAAAAAGCATTGACATCATGAAGGACTGCGCTTGAGCTGAACTGTAGCATCTTACGTTCATCAAAGTATAGATTCCTTAAATTGGCTCTGTTTGGTTTATTTGGGAAGCTAAATCAAGCAAAGAGGGTTTTGTCGACAGGTGTTGGGACGGAATTTTTTTTCTTTCTGAATACTGGTGAGTAAGAGCAACTCACCGGGCAGCAAAACTTTTTGCCGTCATTCCGGTGTGCAATACAGAACATTTGACGTCTAGGTGCGTCGTGTGGCTTTTGGAAGACAGTTGGTCGTTGTGAATGGTGTCGATGACATTTTAGAGGGGGAGTTGTTTTCCCATGCCTGTGTCCAGACGAAATGATTGATTTGCGACCACGTGTTAGTGGGGGGCGGGGGTGGGGTGGGGGGTATTTTCCCTTTTCTGTGTCCAGACAGTTGACAGTTGATAGACCGTTGACAGTTGATAAGTGTCGATTACGTATCAACAGGGCGAGTTGTTTCCCCTTTCATTATATCCCCGGTTAATTGTTGTGATGGATGTCGGTGACCTTGAAGCAGGGGCAGTTATTTTCTCTTTACCTGTGGCCAGACAGTTGATTGTGTGATAGGTGTCGATCACGTGGAAGCCGGGGGAGTTGAGTCCCCTTTCCTGTATCGAGACATTTGTTGTGATGGATATTGACGAAATGGAAGCAGAAGGAGTTGTGTCCACTTTTCTGTATCAAAACATTTGATTGTTGTGATATATGTGGATAGATGCGGTAGAAGAGGGAGTTTGTCTTACCTCCTAGAACTGAGCCCTCCTTTCGTCTGATGACCTGCAAGGCAAATGTCAAGTTCATGGAATGATGGTTTGATACAGTGCTTTTCGGCAGATGAGAGAGAAATTTAGAATTTAACAAAGTATTTTTGTCCCAGTCCTTTTGTGTCTAAGAAAGACAGTCATGTTTATTTTGGGTGCAGTTGCCATCATCAGAATTGTCTGCAAACCTCCGCGTTTTACTCAAGAACCGAGCTAGTTATGGTCTGAATGCATCCATTATGCAGCTGGGGTGCAGCACTTCCTTAATGTCAAGTGGCCATGATAAAAGTTAATGAGGCTTAAATCCAGGGACGATTCTCTGACAGCGGGTGCTGACCGTTCTTAGGCCTGCACTGAAGGCTTACAGCAGGTGATGGCCGTTCTTAGGCCTGCACTGAAGGCTTACAGCCGGTGATGGCCGTTCTTAGGCCTGCACTGAAGGCTTACAGCCGGTGATGGCCGTTCTTAGGCCTGCACTGAAGGCTTACAGCCGGTGATGGCCGTTCTTAGGCCTGCACTGAAGGCTTACAGCCGGTGATGGCCGTTCTTAGGCCTGCACTGAAGGCTTACAGCCGGTTATGGCCGTTCTTAGGCATACACTGAAGGCTTGCAAACGCTACCAAAAATTGCCGCTTTTTACGCTGTCCGCATTAGTAATCAGATGAATCTTCTTCTTTTTAAATGTATTTTTTAATGGAATACGTTCCGTCATACAATCGTTAATGTAAGGAGATATGAATGAGAACCCAATGCAAGCGTGTTCGTGTTGTGTGGAGGACTTTTAGTGTCAACTTGAGAAAAAGAAAACTTTTAAATTATAGATGGGACATGCCACCCTGACAGCAGCCACAGGCCTGTTAGGTGTGTGTCATCACAGACATGACCGAAGATCCCACCACAACTGGCACCAGATATCCACACGGGTTTCACATGTATTTTTGTATGGAGCAGGCAAGAATCGAAAGTTTTTCCGGACGCGATTTCTGATGAAAATTCGTGTGGAGAATTGTGAAGTGGTAACTTTATGGCCGCAGGCATATAAAATGACAGTTCGTGTAAAGAGTTTTGAAGTGGAAATATTTTATGGCCGCTGGCATATGAAATGACATTTTCTTGCAGATCAGCAAGCAGAAGGGAAGAGGTGCTTGTCATTGTGAATTGTTTACAGAAATACTCATTTCGCTATGCTGTGGCGGACTTGCACTCAGCGCACGTTTGTTCCAGAAATATTATTTGATGTCTCGAGTTTTCTTCCAGACACGCTGTCTCACACACCCATGCTCAGGTCTTGACGTGCAGGCACATTGGTACTGAAAACAGCACTCTGTACGACTTTGTGGAACAACATCAAAGACCGAGGTAACACCAGTAAGTAAGGCAGTACGAGTAAGACACACAATATATATTTATTGCATGAAGGCATTTCTATCAGTAATCTTTTCATTGTGCAAATATAGTTCATCCCTAATTGTCTGGTCTTCATTCACGTTGGTATTACCAATTGCATAGGCTGCTGCTCATTTAGTACCTATAGTTGTACGCAAGCACACCCGTTCGTTTGATGTTACTCATGCTGGCGTGACCGCGGACTCCACTGTAAATGTGTGTCCATGGTCGTGACAGTTTAAGCAGTATATAATCTGCTCGTGAATCTCACAAGAACTCGATGTATGTATACGTTAGCAAGTGTTTGCTTGTGGAACTTGCTTATGTTTCATAGACTTCAGTGTTACTTGAAAATCTCCTTCACGAATTTTGAACCTTTTATTTTTTATGGAAAAGCAGCGGCAAAGGAGCCGTATGATGGTATGCTCAGTGGAGATTATTATTATTGATCGCTTTTATATAGCGCTATTCACTGCTCTTGAGCAAACTCACTGCGCTCATGTCGCACGTGATTCTGAATGAGTGACTGTATCCTCGCATATTTTTAATATCCACCCTGGATATTGTGTTGTGTACTGGCAGCGCTGTTTGGTTGTTGCGTGGCTGGTGCCACGTGAAACAACTGCCGTCTCGGCGCACGTTCTATGTACACCATTCAACCATGCACCAGTTTATTGTGTGAATTCATTCAAAGCCACAAAGCTAGGGTGCATGTGTGTTTAGCTGTAACCTGCCATCTGCACCTTTGGCAGAATGACCGAGATCTTTTAGGTGCTACTGCGGTAATCCGGGGGTGGAACGGATTTCGGTATCCGGGGGTGTAACGGATAGGTCAGCACAGAAACTTGACCGTGGAGAAGAAAATTCTTGGGAGTGATGAAAAACAAAACAAACAAAACAAAACAAAAAACCCATTGAAATAGCGTGGTAGTGTATTTGTTGATATAAATAGTAGGGTTTTATTGTTCTCTTGGTTCTGTATGTTTTTGTCAACCCTATTGTTTTTTATTGTGCTGTTCGGGCTCATGTTAGGCTTTGTAAATACTCTGACTTACTTATACATTACATTCAGCATAAGTCTTCGGAACGTTATCGCCTGGTTAATAAAAATATTTAAATTAAAAGAGAAGAAGAAAAAGAAATACGCAGAATGCAAAAATACATCAATGAATTCAACACATTCTCCGTTGCAAATTGAAATAATCAATTTGTTAACTTTCTGAAATACCGCATTCTTTTAATTTGAACGTACTACGCAATTTTGCTGGAATTCATGTTCGAATCAACTGTAAATACGCTTACGACAAATAGATTTATTGAATTCTCTCATACATGCATTTATTTTAGAGGAGCTCGCAAGAACCAGAAAGAAGAGCTGTGTAAGAGCTGCAGTTTGCTGTGAAGTGATGTCATCGTTACTTGGATATCACCACCAAAGCTGGGAGTTGTTACACAGTAAATCACAAGATGATGATGAGTTGATGCTTAATGTCCTCAGATGTCATTTGACATATTAGGGACAAGTTGTGACCAATGCCGAAGCACGGTTCAATAAAATCCACATACGTAAGGTGTATGCGTGTTTAGCTGTAACCTGACACCTGCACTTTTGGCAGAATGACCGGGATTTTTTACGTGCTACTGTGGTAACACGGGGGTGGAACGGATACCGAAATAAGAGTCAGCACAGAAAGTCGACCGTGGAGAAGAAAATTCTCCCGCCGTTCCAGCAGGGATTCGAACCCGCGACCTTTCAATCACGAGTCCGGTGCTCTAACCACTGAGCTATCCCCGCCCCCTAAAAAATCACAAGTGTTGAGACGTCGCTTTTATATCAAGTGGTCGACCAACCGTTTTTACAGCAGTCGGTAAACCGACAGTGTTCCTGACTGATGTTACTTTTACAGCGGTCGGTAGACCGACAGTGTTCCTGACTGACGTTACTTTTACAACAGTCGGTAGACTGAAGTGTAGACTGACGTCATTTTTACAGCAGTCGGTAGACCGAAGTGTTAAGTAACGTTACATTCACAGCAGTCGGTAAACCGACAGTGTTTCTGACTGACTTTACTTTTACAGAAGTCGGTAGACTGAAGTGTTGACTGACGTTACTTCTATAGCAGTTGGTAGACCGAAGTGTTGAGTGACATTACCTTTACAGCAGTCGGTAGACCGAAGGTTGACTCCCGTCACTTTTACAGAAGTCAGTAGACCGAAGTGTTATCTGACGTCACTTTTACAGCAGTCGGTAGACCGAAGTGTTAAGTGACGTTAATTTTACAATAAGGGTCAACTGACACCGACGGTATTTTTTTGACTGACGTCACTTTTGCTGATAGTGAAGCCGGTCGGGGGAACAGTGGGTAGATCCTCTACTGAAGCAACACCCTCCGACAGAGAATGAAACGCCTTTGATTTATGACGATCTTGGCACTTGATCATACCCGTCAACATTAATTTTATTTTTTGTTTTTGCTTGTTGTTGCTTGTTGATGTGATACATGTAGACTAGAATTTGCCACATGTTTCATTTCTCGGATTAGATAGCAAATTTTGAATCTTGAATCTAATTGAATTTAATATACACAGACACTTAAAATTTTGTTTGTTCGTTCAAAAACTACAAAAGAATGTGCCCATAGTTGTGCGATAAACGTAAACGTCTGACTAGAAACCGATAAAAATTAACATGAACCAGTTGTTTTAGGCTTTATTTGAATGTCGACCGTATTGTGTGGGGATATTTGTGAGCTGTTGTTTCAGTTATTGTTCTGAGCTAAGGAAAAGACTGTAATCTTATTTTGCTCTATCACGGTTTGATGCCTCGACCTTTCCTTTGACTGCTTTTGATGTTGCTGTTTATTGTCTTCATGATTTATTGTCACATGCTCGCAAATCGTTTCACTCAGCGTTGGCTTGCTATGCATGTCGCTGTCACTGTCCAACGTGACACGCAACCCTGCAGCATCCGTCTATTATCACACTCCTCCAGTGAACTCCCCCCCCCCCCCCAAGATACCCCCCCCCACACACACACACACATACACGCACCCACACCTACACACATCCCAACCCACACAAACACCCACCCACCCACTCAGTCACGCATACACACACTCAGTCACAACACGCAGATGTAGACGTGACTTAAATCAAACTGCAGCCTGCGCCCGTCAGGACCGCCCTCCTGCTCCCGAAAACAGCATGCAAACAAACAAAATAAAACCTCAGAGAAAGGGAAGCCTAATGGGCACACGAGTGCTATAAAGCATGACTTAATGGGCTGATGAGAGTATATAAGCACCGCGCTTTTTTATGACGAGACCTCATTACAGCGAAGCTGCCATTAGTACTGTTATTGCAGGCAGCGATGGTTTATTTGGTCGCGCTTTCATGTAACAGTCAATCGGGGAATTTTTAACTGTGGCCGGTCTGTGTCGCGCGTTATCTCCACTTTGTTGCTTTGCAGCCAGTGGTGCTGTTGAAGGATGGGTGCTGTCTTCTGATCGCCCCACCCCAGGGAACGTCTTCTGTCCCGCCTTCCTAGTTCTGTCGCTCGTCCGCCAGCCACTTTTGCCAGGGCAGTCCAAGACCCTGTCTTCACTGTTTTCTGGAATGACAACTACCCTCTGCTATTTCATCAGCCACAAAACAACAACGCCCTTCCTGGGGCTTTTTTGTGTGGTTTTGTTTCATCTTCCACGGGGGAGGAAAAGGCTGAGAAAGAGGGCGACGGGCAGGGAAAGTGTGGGTTTGAGGGGTGAGGGGTGGGGTGTGGGGGAAGGGTGTGTGTGTCATAAAATATATATATATTTTTTTTAAAGATGCAAAAAAACTGTAGCATTAAGTGTTTGGTAATAAAGCCACACAAAGCCCTGGCAATTATAAATTTTATACAGACAGACTGAAAAAGATGTGAAATTTCACTAACGACAAATGAGCAAAACTGACAAGAAAGACAGAAAGAAATTCAGTAAACAAACAGACTAAACAAGTAAACTATACAAAACTGACATCTAAAAGGGGTGGAGGGGCAGACTCGGGTCAAAGCAGATTTTAAGGTCCACATGCACAAAATAGACTTTAAGTAGACTTGAAACAATCTAGAAGGAATCGACTTCCAGGGAATATATCTTGAAGGAACCGACTCCAAAGGAATCGACAGACCAGTATGCACAAGTCGAAGAGCCAACGGCGAAGTAGTGAA
This sequence comes from Alviniconcha strummeri, assembly GCA_963584105.1. Lineage (NCBI taxonomy): Eukaryota > Metazoa > Mollusca > Gastropoda > Provannidae > Alviniconcha > Alviniconcha strummeri. The sequence goes on from OY757554.1 coordinate 7,726,171, forward strand.
CAAAAGAAATGTGCAACCAAGACAAGACTGAAGTACGCACTTTAGCGTTTGTCCCGGCCTTTTACCGACACCGAAAAAGCATGCACAGTTTAACACGCTCGCCCATTTCTCTCCTCTCCTCACTAGAAATATGCGTCTGGTGTCAGGAGAGGCAGACTAAGGACTTTAGGCCGGCTGATGGACGCATAGGGCGCAGACCGGGACTATAATTTGGAGTAAATATGACAGAAAAGGCCATCAAACGATCACACACCCAAGCCATCAGATTTTGTCACACTCTGCAACAGCAGGCAATAGATTTTCACACACTTTACTGCACTGGTTGCCATGGGTTTTCTAATAATAGCTTACCAACGTTCTATGGAACGCTCTAGATTAGGCCATTGCGGATCTCTTCCTCCTTCACGGCAAGGCAATAAGGTCAGTGAAATACGCAGCAAATTTTTGATATCACGACAGTATTATCGTTTTGAGCCCACATTTGTTCCCCCACCATAGTGTAGCTCCCACAAAAGGCGTAGGCCGCCATTGTGCTGGCATGTAACGACTTCCGCACGCAATACGCTCAATGGCCACCGAGCTATTTCCGTTTCCGGTCTCCAACAAAACGCCGTACCTTCGAATCAAAATACAAAGATCTCCGTGGAACTTAATCTCTCCATACTGTGGGGCGGTATTGGGAACGATAACAATGTGAACTCAGTAACATTCTACTTCCCTCCAAGACCAGCATTTGGCAGAAATGTCGATGATTGGAAGACCTTAAACAATGCAGCGCTTCTGAACAGAAGCTGGGGTATACAAGTACGGTTGGAATACTGAACCAGCCGCACGCCACAAGCTTGCATGGTGTCAGTCACGAAGCACTGTATAGTACTGCAAAAGCCAAAGCCAGGAACGACTCGAGAAATCTGTCACCGTGTCTGTTTACTGCAACGGAAAAACATATACTTCACCCTGGTGGCCACGTTAGCTATTTTACCCTGGTAGTTAATACTGCAATGTTAGGTGTCCGGGTTAGTTATTGTTGCTTCCTTACCCAGTAGTCACCGTTGCTACTTTATCCAGGTTGTCATTGCTGCTACAATGATGGTAGACCTAAAGCCCTAGTCTTTGGGCATAGCTACAAAGCCACCTAAACTGTTACTGTTGTTAACGAGTCTCCATCTTTTTTGTCAAGTTCCTGCCAGCAGCATCCTCTCTAGGTCCCGTTTGTAAAAGCATCACCACAGTTGACCACAACGGGAAACGTTCCACCCAGCAGATTAACGGCAGCGGACAGAATCTTAGTGGACAATATTCCATATTCCAGCAAACAATAACGCTGGCGCAAAGAACCCCATCCTTTTCATCGTCATTAGCGTCATTATCATTATCATAAGTAACTTTTGAACCAGGACATGTTCGGACCTCTGTGTTACCCCCCCCCCCCCTCTCATATCCTAGTGATAGTATGCAACAAATTCCTAGGAAGAGAATCGCCTTCAGCTTTAATCACGAGGAACGGATTTCAGGCCAATGTACACGATTTACTGCATCGAACTTGTACGTAATAAGACTGGTCGTACAACTCAGTGAATATTATAACTGTTGTGTAACTGGAGAGAGAGAGAGAGAGAGAGAGAGAGAGAGAGAGAGAGAGAGAGAGAGAGAGAGAGAGAGAGAGAGAGAGAGAGAGAGAGAGTTCTTTATTTACGAGGGTGTAAGCATTTTATGTATGCTTTTTTACATCCAGCCCTCGCCCAAACAAGGGACTACTCTAGATTTAATTACATATGTACACATGTTCTAAGCTACGACACACCGGTACACACTGGAATAAATGAAGTTTAGACGTCAAACATGATACAAGACTGGCGGGAATAGGGGTGGATGCATGGGGCTATGAAATCGCCATTAGCAAACATTATTTGGTGGGTAAATGCATGATGAATGGTGGACACAATGTGGTAGTACGTTTCAGGCTGGTTACAATCATCAAATTTAACATGCAATGCCAAACAATCAGCGCATGAAGTATGACATGTAACGCGATTTAAAAATTCAGTGCTGGATCTAAGAGAGTCGGGGAGTGAGTTCCAAAGAACACTACCGGAATATACTAGGCTAGACTTGAAAAGGTCAATCAGGATTGGTATATTGAGTTTTCCAGAATGTCGTGACTGGTTTCGGGAAAAATTAGACATAAGAGAGGGTGGGACTTTTCCTGACATAATTTTGTGTATCAGAACCAGACATAATTTTGTGTATCAGAACTCCCTTGTTGTAGTTAAGCCTTTCTTTGAGGGGAAGAACAGATAGGAAGTTATAGTCTGAGATCGTTAGAGTTGTGTTTTTTAGAAGAATTGCCTTGAGCGCACTCTTATGTAAATTAACCAAGGTTTGAGAGTATTTGCACTTACTGAGTCCCACAGTGTCGGTCCGTAGTCGCCGATGGGTTGAATATGTGCATGAAAAAAATAATTTTCTGGCATGAAGGTCCAGAAAGTGTTTAATTTTAGATAGCTGGTAAATTTTCTTGGAAGTACTTTTACATAAAGCAGTCACAAGACTGGATCAGGACAGACTGCAGTCAGTGGTCACACCTAAAACTGTGTGGTTGTCGACTTTATTGACAGTTTGGTTTCCGATGGAAATAGGTGGGCATTTCAAAGTAAGTTTTGTCTCTTTTGCCTGGTTGTTATACGCATAAATTTTATTTAATCAGTAAGTAAGTAAGTAAACATGGTGCTTAACGTCCACAGAAACCATAAGGCTTATTAGGGACGGGGAGAAGGGGGGGAAGGGGGCATGGAGGTGGGGGGAGAGGGAGATTATATACCTATCGCTAAACTGTCACCACCAGAATGACTTCTGCATTAAGATGGGCAGCGATGAGAGCCATTTTAATGTTTCAGTAGGAAGTGATGGACTAAGTCACAAGACAGTGTCAACGAACCACAACCTTTTCTGAAGAGAAAGGAGAGCCGAAGCGGTATCGAACCGAGGTCCTTCCGCTTACCAGCCTAACGCCTTACCGCTAGGCCAAACCGCTCACTATTTAATCAGGATGGAGAGACATATGATTATACTCTGCCCATTCTAATAGACTGTAGTGACTCCGGTAGCTTTCTGAGATTAGAGTTACTGCTGTGGATCGTTGTCATCTGCGAAAGGTTCACAACATGCTTTGATGAATAGAGGGAGGTCATTGATAGAAATGGAAAAGAGTAATGGTCCAAGAACAAAACCTTGGGGAACTCCATATTTGAGAGATCGTACATCGGATGTGGGTGCATTCACATGCACAGTTTGGTTTCTAGCTGTAAGAAATGACGCAAGTAGAGTGTCTCCGGAGACAATCCATACACTGCCAATTTTCGAACGATGAGACCTTGGTCTATTACATCAAAGGATTTAGCAGGGTCCACAAAAAGTGCACCACCATTTTGTAAAATCATTTATACTGGAAAGCCATTGGTCAACAAGACTTGTTAAAGCGGTGTGACACGAGTGATATTCTCTGAACCCTGACTGGTTAAGGTGAAGCAGGTTGTTTTTGTTAAAATATACAAGAATACGTTTATTTATGTGTTTCCCAAATGGCTTTGAGAGAGCTGTCAAGACAGAAACTGGCCTATAGTTTGACGGAGCTCTTTCCAGACTTAAAAAGAGGAATGACTTTGGCCTGCCTGAAAGCAGTCGGAACGTAACATTTCTGTATACAAAGATTGTAAACGTTAGGTTATCACTGATTACAGGTGCAGAAAACTTTAGTATTTTTCCATCCAGACCATCCCGGCCCTGAGTTCCAATTTGCTTTAAATGTATGAGTGCGTTGTAAACCCCGGTTATTATCATGGGTGGAATAGGAGGGGCAGACTTAAATGTCACAGGACTCTTTCAGCGCACACGTACACAGGTCATTTGATTCTGTTGACAGTTATAGCCTTTTCAGCAATTGTCGCAGAGTGAATGTTTAGCTCGTTGGCTGAAATATTTTTAGTGCGTGAAGAATTAGCTCCAGTATTTTTGTTTGTCAGTTCATTGAAGGCTTTCCATATAGATTTAGAATTTCGATTTGAACTGCTTAGGTCTTGAAACACACACACACACACACACACACACACACACACACACACACACACACACACACACACACACACACACACACACACACACAAACAAAACACACACACACACTCTTTTTTGTTTTGTTTTTGATGCACGAAGAAGGGATGTAATTTTGTTCCTTTGCTTTTTATATTCATCGTGTTAGATAGGTCGTGTTTTAATAGACGGTCGCGACAGTGGTTGGCACCTTGAAATGGCCTTGTGAGCCATTGCGGTTTAGCAGTGTGCCTTACTCGTATTGCTTTAAAAGGAGCATGCTTGTCATAGACATTGACAAAGGACTCATGCCAGTGCTGTAGTGCGGCACCTGACTCACTGAAGTGATACACATCCGAAATGGTGGAATTCGACACATCAAGTAGAAAAGGAGTCATCATCAAATTTGTAAAAACAACGATATGTTATGTCTTATGGCCAGATTTAAGGATTTTCAACCCTTTTTTTCAACCATGTGAGACATACTGGGAAGTAATCACTGCAACCAAAGACACGAACACATGTTACTATAGCATTTAGTTTAAACATTCAAACTATAACAGTTTAAGAGAGAGAGAGAGAGAGAGAGAGAGAGAGAGAGAGAGAGAGAGAGAGAGAGAGAGAGAGAGAGAGTAATGAACACGCAGATACCGAAGCGGAGCGACACGTCCAACCTAAAACTGAATCTATTTTTCACAGAATCCGGAAGTTGTTTTTTTTCCTGTCTTTTTTCTTTTCTTTCTGTGCACGCGATGGCTCATCTGGACACGGAGCTGGTACATGATACAATGTTTGAACAGCATCGGGTCTCAATAGGTCTTGTGGAACAATAACCAAAACTCTTTTGTTTTTGTTTGAAAGCTTTCGTGGAATCACTAGAAGACGAGGTCACATTAGCATGGTTATACCTGGCAGCAGAAGACATGCTTTGACGTCAGCTTTATTCCATTTATACAACATAATGTTAAGTTGATTGCTTTGGAAACCCTTATGTCCCGTAGAAGCAAAATGGGTAACCAAAACAAGAACAAAAAAGGAACAAACAACAACAACAATAACAACGAAAAACAAACAGACAAAACGCCACATCAAACAAGCAAACAAAACGCCAAAAACAACAACAAAAACATGAAAACTCTGCACATGCTCGATTGCCCAAGCGCCATGCAGGAGCACACCGCTGGCGAACTGAATGGCTAATTTTGTCTGAACGATTTCCTTGTTTTCATTGTCTTTTTACCATGCTTGTCCGTTGCCAGGAAACACGGCATCTGTGCCGAAAACTATCTGCACATTGTTTTGCGTTGTCCTGATACTAATAGCCTCCTTTTTAACCCCTGTGTGTCCTAATCTTTTGTCTTTTGTTTTTCTAACGATAGCATGTTTCGCCTTTGATTTTTGTTGAAGACAACCAGGTTTCTGTCCCCATTCGTGCCACCTGTCCTACCTGTGTGGTGCGCGACACAACCTGATAAAATAAAACTTTGTTATCGTGAATCAGTTCAGTCGTTCTCCACAGGAGTCCTCTTCTCTGCTGGGATATTGTCCTCTCTGCAGGTACGCACCCTAACCATTCACTTAGCCTTTGTCGACAGGATTCGGTCAGACAGGATATAACCCACCTTAATATGTCCCGCAACGCCCCGCCCCCCGCCCTCACCCCCCTTTGCCGTATGGCCGCATCCCCCAAAACCATTCCAAACCAACCTTAAACCAATCTGGCGTGAAGGATGGGGGGAAATGAAGCATTAACAAAGCTTAGCTTGCTGTGAACACAATCACACCCTTCTTGGGGCTTCCTGTGTCAACACAGTGCACGGCGAACTCAGGCCCCGGCACTGCCACGTCATCGTTACGTGCCACAAGTCAGCGGTGATAATCCACCTTCCGCTCCCGTTTGTTTACCGTTGTCATCCTTAACTCCCAGTCTGGAATCCCTCTTTCAGCTTCACGGATGGGATGCAGTGATGCCGGAAAATGAAATTGTCTGTGGCTGAATGGCCGATCAGAAATAGCGGTGCTCAGTGGCGGTTGGGATGGCGGTTCCGTGTCGATCAGGTACGAGTGGAGCGTTCCTCCGACGGCAATGACGAGAGTGATGACAGAGCTAGGTCACAGAGATTGCTGAGTGTGAGTATTTAGTCGACACCAGTCGACGTGACGAGAATTGCACGTTGAAGGACTCTTGGCTGGCTTTCTCTAGCGTTGACAGCCTAAAGATTTTACTGACATTCCTACTTCAAACTGCTTCGATATTTTTTCATCGACGTTTCTCCTGTAGGATTGCCGGGGTAGTTTGTTCCAAACTTTCAAAGGTGTGCCGTCAGCACTGGTAGGCCTACGCCAAACCAAGCTTTTAAAGTACGCGAGCCATCAGCACTTGCATGCCAAAGATAAGCTTTCAAAAGTGTGCCATCAGCACTTGCATGCCAAAAACAAGCTTTTAAAGGTGTATCATCAGTACTTCCATGCCAAAACGAAGCCTTTAAAGGTGTGCCGTCATCACTTCCATGAACAACAAGAACAACAACCCATTTTTAAATGTGTGCCATTTAATGTGTGCCATGTGCGCCATTTAATGTGTGCCATGTGCGCCAAACAACTCAGTGTTCCCAACGTTGTAGGACTTCGATGGGACAGAACCAGTGGAGCATCCGCTTTGCCAATGGCTTTCCTCCAGGACAGCAGGTAAGGAAAAATACAAATATACAAACTACCCAAACCGACATTGACAAATACAACAGCACCATCGACATCCACTGTTAAAAAGAAATAAAGAAAAAAGACCACAAAAAGACCCCCCCATACACACACATACACGCACGCACGCACGCACGCACGCACGCACACAACAACAACAACAACAACAACAACAAAATGCAAAAATAAAGAAGCAAACTGTTTTGTTTAACTTTTGCAACAAAAACGTCTTGCGCTTCTGCGTTGTCATCAAGAACAACAGCATCAACAGAAAACGGCCGACCCGATAAAACTTGTAAGACCCGCTTCCTCATCCAGGGGATTCCAACACCACCACGACAACTGGTAGTCCACGACGCCCACACATTCAAAAGAGCATTTTCGCTTTACTGTCGACCGCATTGATTCCTACTGATCATAATGCAGCTGGTCGTCAGGCAACGGTACGCCAACTTGATAAGTCAGATTAGTCTCTGAATAGACCTGTAACCAGTCCAGCTAGCCGCGCCGTGCAAACAACCGTCTTCATCCAATAGCTCCCCTCGTCCAGCTCGGACAAGACAAAAGCTGAAAAGTATTCCTCATAACCCTTTTCCATTGGCAAGACAAAAGCCCACGAGCTTCCGCTCACTTATTCCGCCGACAAGATGAAAGCTCACACTCCCTGACCGAAGACGCACTTTGGTCCCAACACGGTTTGCATTAGCTTCGATCGACTTTCCTCTCTTTCCAGGGAGGGCCTTTGTCATAGTTTTGCTTAAAGCAGCTTAAAATCGTGGGTCGCTGAAGGGCCTTCGGTAGAAGTGACAACACGTTTAAGGAGGTTTCTGAAAATGTCAAGAGATTTTACCTGCTCCAACAGAATCTTCAAGAAAATGACTTTTCGCTCCGTCGGAACACCAAAATCTTGCACAGCAACCACAGAAGTGTTCGCTGAAGATCGGCTTTTGGGTTCGAGTGAGGAAGAAGAGAAAAAGAACAATAATTTCAATTTAAGAATCAAGACTGGAATGGGCGTGGTGACATACGTACCTGTACAGGGCAAATCCACAGTCCTCTCCCACCCTCCCAGTTATTGTTATTGATCAGTTACTTGACTGACTGACTGGTTGACTGATTAACAACATAGTATTTATTTGTTTGCTTGTTTAGTATCTGTACAGCAGAACTCTGCCCCTCTCCGCCCCCCTTCACCCCTCCCGTTAAAAAATATTTATTTATTATTTTTAAGACACATTTTGTTTTGTGAAATTAAGCCAAGTGAATGCGAATTCATTAATTAGTATATTCTTCATTTGTTTTTAGAACTTTTTATTAGTTTCTTGGCCGTCGTTGGAAACTGCCGAGTGTCTGAGACTGCCACTAACCAAAACTGTTGATACTGTTTTAATTTAATTTGATCAATTTCAAGTTGAAAAGATATTCCGGAAGAAGTTTTTCTACATTGATTTTTCATAACATAGAAGGATTCTTCAACAATACTCCGTACATGCAAGAACGTCTTCACCAGCAGTTGCTCACAACGATGCCATCACCAGCGACTGTTCACAACGATGCTGTCACCAGCTGCTGTTCACAACGATGTCTTCGCCAGCGACTGTTCACAGCGATGTCTTCACCACAACGATGTCTTCACCAGCGAGTGTTCACAACGAAGTCTTCACCAGGGAATGTTCACAACGATATCTTTACCAGCAATGCTCTCAACGATACATTCACCAGCGATACTTTCTATCAGGCACACTACCTCGGACAGGAAAGCCTTCCTTCTGAAGTAGTTTTCCGCAAGAGGTAGTGTATTTTGGGAACAGTTTATTTCGTTAGATGAGAACACAGAACAGGAGTCACACGACTTGACTGTGAAATTACGAGACGATGGACTTGTTTTATGTATATAAAACAGTGGCTTCGGGCTGTGAGCCCTTCTCTATCAGCTAAACGTGTAGGGGGTGGGTGTGGGGAGGGGGGATGAAAGTAACAATACTGCTTTAAAACTGAAAGGTTAATACGTTCAATCAAATCAGCAATGAACACACAACTGTTGTTTGAGAGGAAGTGGCTTAAAATAGGAAAGAATGAAGAAGGATTAACCATGTTGACTTTGATATATTCACACAAGCTTAGTCGCCTCCAACGCCAAAGGTCCACGAGTTTAATACAGTGAATAGGATTAGATATTCAGCATTTCACATCAGAGCTTTGATCGTCTTTGATATGGAACGCTTGACTGTTTTGCTTCATCAGTCCTGGAAGAACGTGTCCACGCAGACAGCACGGCCTGGAAAGACACTGCCGGGTAGTGAGGGAGACGGGGTGGAGGGAGGGGGGGAGGGGTTGTGAGGAGCCGGAAGGTGTCGTTGTTGGTGGTGATGGGAGTGGGTGGGCGATGCTTTGGGTGGGCGCTGGTAAGCGGGAGGAAGGCGAAGTTAGAACTGGGAGTGGAGGATGTTTTGGATGAGGGAGGGGGGAAATGAGGGAGCAAGGGAGAGTGCGTGTGGTTGGTGGAGGGAGTAGAAGTTGTTATGTGGGATCATGATGGGTGATGGAGGAAGGGAGAAAGGGTGCTGAGTACGGCGGGGGTGGTAGCAGGGTTATTGTTAGTATCAGTTCACATTGTGTACGGCGGGGGTGGTAGCAGGGTTATTGTTAGCATCAGTTCACATTGTGTAGGGCGGGGGTAGTAGCAGGGTTATTGTTAGCATCAGTTCACACTGTGTAGGGCGGGGGTGGTAGTAGGGTTATTGTTAGCATCAGTTCACATTGAGTAGGGCGGGGGTGGTAGCAGGGTTATTGTTAGTATCAGTTCACACTGTGTAGGGCGGGGGTAGTAGCAGGGTTATTGTTAGCATCAGTTCACATTGTGTAGGGCGGGGGTGGTAGCAGGGTTATTGTTAGCATCAGTTCACACTGTGTAGGGCGGGGGTAGTAGTAGGGTTATTGTTAGCATCAGTTCACATTGAGTAGGGCGGGGGTAGTAGTAGGGTTATTGTTAGCATCAGTTCACAGACATTTCTGTATATTTCCTTCTCTTCTGCGTTTTCTTTTTCCGGAAGACTTGGTCAGGCGCTTGTGGCCTTTTTCATTCTCCTTGCAACTTGGGTCGCCGCCACACTCCGTCACCTAGAGTTGACGTAGTGTGTGCTGCATTTTCTTTTGTGCAGACAATACTATGGTTGCCTCTGCTTGGCATTTTTCACGTGCGCACAGACGTTGATGCCCGCGACTGCACCCCAGGGCTGTACGAGCACCGTAAGAGTGTCTGCACAGAGAGTGTAGTGTCTCAGGTCTGCACTGAAGACTGACTCGCGGTTGAAGGCCGGGGGTGGGGTGGGGTGGGGTGGGGGGGAACCCACACTCTGAGCACCACTTTCCGGCGCATTCCTCGAAGGAAGGATGTCGTAAACAAATGCTTGGAGTTTGACTCCGAGCATCGCTTTCCGGCACCTTCATCCAAACTGTGCCAGATTTGGTTACACCACTGAAGGGGCACTCTTTATCTCCGCGCAGCTGCCCGCTGCGCCCACCGAAAGGTTTGGGTACTGATCAAACTCCAAGCACTGGTTTACGACATCCTTCCTTCAACCACTGCCGTATTTAGTTACGCCATAGGGTCTAGAAAACTGTCAGCTAACGAGCAGTTTTTCGTTGGTGCTCAAAGAGTAGTAATTTTGTTACAAACAACTCAGATAAAACAAGGCGTGTCATTTATAGCCGCCAACAAAGTTTACACCAGCACAAATAAAACCACAATCGTTTGAATCGAGACGGAACTCCTTTTTCTACCCGGGGTGGATGCGTCTCATGTTTACGTGCGTGCTTTGGCGCTAGGTTGCTTCTACAGTCATATTAGTACCCGAACCTTTCGGAGGGCGCTGAATGCGTCTCTGGACAGCTGCGCGGAGAAAAAGAGTACCCCTTCAGTGGCGTAACTAAATCTGGCAGAGTTTGGAGGAAGGTGCCGGAAAGCGGTGCTCGGAGTGTGGGTACTGATAAGACTGTGGAAGCAACCTAACGCCCAAGCACGCACGTACTGAAACATAAGACGCATCCACCCCGTGTAAAAAAATAGTTCCGTCTCGTTTCAAACGATTTTGGTTTGTGTTGTGTTGTGTTGTGCTGTGTTGTGTATATGTAGTTATTATTTGCTAGGTGATAATGGTAGACTACAATATTTAAGGTTCTGTTTTTTGAAATGTATGTTAATGTTGTTTTTGACACGAGTTGTTTGTAAGAGCTGTACAAACAACTCGTACAAGTGAGGTTAACTCTGGTTAGAGAATAGCGCTCTGTAAGAATTATTTATTATTATTACTTGTAAAATTGGCTAAATACACATACACACGCACGCGCGCGCGCACACTGCACACACACACGCATACAACCTAGTAAAGCATTCCACTGATATATTTTCGGGACGCATAAAAGTGTACAGTTGGGTGGTATTTATTAACCAAGGGTGATCATAGGGCAAGACGCCCAGATTGTTACAAAGCTAAGCACACTCTTATACAAGCAAATGTTGTGTGTAACGATATGACATTATTTTTCCATTGCCTGCAGGGTTTGAAAGGAAGATTACATATTGGTGATCGAGGAAGGAGAAGAGGAAGCTAACGCAGTTCTTTTTTTCCGGTTGAATAATGAGCTTGCCAGCGAAACCACTGCCAAAGCAAAGCTTGGTGTGCCTTTGGGCCTAACAGAAATCGATTTTTTTCTGCTAACATCCTGACACCTATTGTGTTAACTATAGGTGGGCTGCAAAATCGGCTGAACGCTCTCCTTGAAACTGCAAAGATTTGTTAGATCATGAATTTACACGTATAACTGTAGGATGATAGGCTTCAGGAAAGATGGATTTTAGTTGTTAGAGAAAAGACGTTTTGGGGGTAAAATCCAGACGGCAGTAAGACAGGTACCTGGGATTTACCTTACAGACAGCGTCGCTGCTGCAATGGAAGAGGCAGCGATTACAGCACAACAACAACAAAACAAAAACAACAACAGAAACAACAACAACAACAACAAACAAACAAACATAAACACACACAAAAACTGGAATCTTAAGTACGTTGGAACCAAGAAGGTTCCCTGAAACTTTCTCAAACCTGTACGACACTCTGGTGGTACCTAACTGTTGCACACTCTGGTAGTACCCAAATCTGGAACACTCTGGTGGTACCTACCTGTTGCACACTCTGGTACTACCCAAATCTTGAACACTCTGATGGTACCTACCTGTTGCACACTCTGGTAGTACCTAAATCTTGAACACTCTGGTGGTACCTACCTGTTGCCCACTCTGGTAGTACCTAAATCTTGAACACTCTGGTGGTACCTACCTGTTGCACACTCTGGTACTACCCAAATCTTGAACACTCTGATGGTACCTACCTGTTGCACACTCTGGTAGTACCCAAATCTTGAACACTCTGGTGGTACCTACCTGTTGCACACTCTGGTAGTACCCAAATCTTGAACACTCTGGTGGTTCCTACCTGTTGCCCACTCTGGTAGTACCTAAATCTTGAACACTCTGGTGGTACCTACCTGTTGCACACTCTGGTAGTACCCAAATCTTGAACACTCTGATGGTACCTACCTGTTGCACACTCTGGTACTACCCAAATCTTGAACACTCTGATGGTACCTACCTGTTGCACACTCTGGTAGTACCCAAATCTTGAACACTCTGGTGGTACCTACCTGTTGCCCACTCTGGTACTACCTGAATCTTGAACACTCTGGTGGTACCTACCTGTTGGACATTCTGGTGGTACCTACTTGTTGATACACCGGTGGTCCCTACCTGTTGGACACTGGTGATGCTTACCTGTTTGACACGTCGGTATGCCTACCCGTTGGACACTCTAGTAGTACCTGAATCTCGGACACTCTGGTAGTATCTACCTGTTGGACATTCCAATGGTCTCTATCTGTTGGACACTCCGGTGGTGCTACCTCTTGGACACTCTAGTGGTCCATACCTGTTGGACACTCTAGTGGTGCCTACCTGTTGGACATTCTGGTAGTACCTACCTGTTGGACAGTCCGGTGGTGCTACCTGTTGGACACTAGTGGTGCCTTCCATTTGAACACTCTAGCGGTGCCTACCTGTTGGAGACTTCGCGGTACCTACCTGTTGGACACTCGGTGGTGCCTACCTGTTGGACATTCTGGTGGTGCTTACCTGTTGGACACTTAGTGGTACCGACCTGTTGGGCATTCTGGTGGTGCCTATCTGTTGGATATCTGTTGGTGGTGCTACTTCTTGGACATTCTAGCGGTCCATACCTGTTGGACACTTGGCGGTACCTACCTGTTGGACACTCCAGTGGTGCTACCTGTTGGACACTTGGTGGTACCTACCTGTTGGACACTTGGTGGTACCTGCCTGTTGGACACTCCAGTGGTGCTACCTGTTGGACACTTGGTGGTACCTACCTGCTGGACACTCTAGTGGTGCCTACTTGTTGGACACTTGTTGGTACCTACCTGTTGGACACTCTAGTGGTGCCTACCTGTTGGACACTTGGTGGTACCTACCTGCTGGACGCTTGGTGGCACCTACCTGGTGGACATTTTGGTATTGCCTTCCTGCTGGACACACCGGTGGTACCTACCTGTTGGACACTTTAGTAGCGCTTACCTATTGGACACTCTGGTAATACCTACCTGTTGGACAGTCTGGTGGAAAGCATGATGTCGTTCATTTCAAAAGGAGCACTTCGCTGTTTTACGCTGAATTTAAAAGACGGCCTTGCTTGAGTGCCTAGCACCAATCCTCTTAAACGCCTGCAGGAGAAGCAACAAGAACAGCAGCAGTACCACCACATGGATTGGTAGGCTGTGAAATCACTGTCAGTCGGCCTGGTAGTCGTTATGCAACGCCTGCGGCCAACAAACAGGTGCTGGAGAAACAGGTTAACAGGAGACCTCTAGTTCCCCGCCTGAAGAGATGAAAATAAACAAAGCAGGCGAATACATCCTGTAGCCTGCAGACGAACGCCGTTTAATGTGCATCTGGATCACTGGACTGGTCTGTTTACAACCGGCATTATCTTGTGCACAGACGGAGAGGTTTGGTGCAGTGTGCGCATTGCATGGCCCATTTCTTCTTCAGCTGAATATTTGGCCAAGCGAGCAAGTTAGTTAGTTGCTGCTTTGAGCCCACTTAACCACATCAGGCGGGCAAAGGAAAGAAAGAACACACACACACACACACACACACACACACACACACACACACACACACACACACACACACACACACACACACACACACACACACACACACACAGAGTATTTCGTTGTCCCTTGCGGAAAATTCGGGTCGCCTTACATGAGTAAGGCACAGAGCCGCAACAGCAGCGCTACCCATTCCTAGGAGTGTGTGCAGTATTTGCATGTGTCACACGGGGACTGTACAGACACCGTAAGAGAGTCTGCACTGAAAGCTGACTTTCGGAGAAAAATCCCTTGCCGCACCGGGGACTCGAACCCGCGTCAGTATTGCGCCTGGCTTTTCAGTCGGACGATCTACCAACTGAGCTACCCCCGTTCCATATATATATATATATGATCAAACGTGATCCGCTTACCGCTTTCGAGACACTTCCTTGTTGTAGAACTTGGTGAATATAGAATCTGAATCTGAACCTGAATCTGAGAATCTGAAACGTGATCCGGTTTAATACATTCTTGGACACGGCCAGCTTTCCGGAGACAAGTCTGACTTTTCCTTCCCCGCAAACGCTTCAACATCGGGCTACGCAGTCACAAAGGCTGGAGCAAAAGACTGAAACAAAAAGCACTCTGGCTCAAAACTGGATAAAAACTAACAACATCTCAGTTTAAATTTTACGACATGGGCTCGGGAGTTGATTTAAGACACTTCCACGTGTGCGCATGGCGAAGGAAAAAACACCCCCGCCAGAAACTAGGCATACTAGACGCCGTAAAATGTTCTTGAAACGTTAAGAATGCTGTCAAAGAAATTCGGCCGAATCCATACATATTTTACAAAAGGATTGTAATATTGATACCAGTCATGCTAAGTTTCGAAAGAAACACAAGGAAAGTTTGTTTTTCGTGAGGCATATTGATTTTACACAACTATCGATAAAACGAGCGCAACGTCTGCTGTCTAAAAGGTTTATGGTAACATTTGTATTTGTTTACCAAAACATATTATTTATAAGACAGGTAAGACGTAATGCCAAAGCCTTAAAAAAGTAGACGCATGTAGTTTATGTTCAGCACATAGAGCTTCAAATTTAAGAATGCTCTGGGACTGCACGTCACAAAAGCGATTTATTGTTATAACATCTGAAACCTTCAGTGGATCACCATCAGCTCCCAACCCCCCCGATCCCTTCATTTGTTGAGTTCCACAATTTCAAGTTGATCCGAGGTGGTCATTGCCAAATTAGGATAACACGCCATTGCATAAGCGTGTGAACACTCGATTGCACCTCACAGCGACCTGTGTGGCCAGTGATCAGTGGCCGTGCGGGTCTGTCTGTAGGTCAGTGACAACAACCTGGGTGGCACGGGTCGGTCTGTAGGTCAGTGACAACAACCTGGGTGGCACGGGTCGGTCTGTAGGTCAGTGACAACAACCTGGGTGGCACGGGTCGGTCTGTAGGTCAGTGACAACAACCTGGGTGGCACGGGTCGGTCTGTAGGTCAGTGACAACAACCTGGGTGGCACGGGTCGTTCTGTGGGTCAGTGACAGTGACCTGGGTGGCACGGGTCGGTCTGTGGGTCAGTGACAGTGACCTGGGTGGCACGGGTCGGTCTGTGGGGCGGTGATAGCGACCTGGGTGGCACGGGTCGATCTCTGGGACAGAGACAGATTCCACAGACCACAACTTTTGAAGACAAAGAAGAACCGAATCGGAATCAAACCAAGGTCCTTCTCCTTATCAGCTTCACGTCTTACCGCTAAGCCAAAAAGGCTCACGGTAACACACACACACACACACACACACACACACACACACACACACACACACACACACACACACACACACACACACACACACACACATTTAAAGCAAAACAAACACTACAAAACCCCTATCTCCTCGCGATTTCTAAGCTGCTTAGTTTCTCCATCGTCAGCTTCAACATTTCTATCGGGTAACAATGCCGGCCAACTATTTGAAACGGTTTGTGAAGTGTACCACTGTCTCCAAACGTGTCAAAATCGTACGTGCAAGATAGATTTCCGGATTCCATTGATGCTGGACTTTTCTTTCTTCTTCTTCTACTTCTTTCATTCCATTTTCTTTCGGTGGCTGTGATGTGATTGGTCAGAAGTGCACTATTCTTGTCGTGGGATCGGGGTTGTGGAACCGGATCTTCAGCACGCGCTCCACCGGTCCTCCTTCCTGTCGCAATTGTCAGAGAGCATAGAGCGCCCCCTATAATCCTCGGCCTAAGACTTCTTTTATGAGCTCGTGGCATCAGCTGGCAAGTTGATTGGAAGCGCTCTTTTCCAACGGAGTCATCGCCATGTTTGCAAACCGTTCTTGATCTCTTCTACTGCAGTCCTGACAGTAACGGTTTGTGTTTGAGGCCGAATGAAATAGATTGTACTTGCTCGCCGGGGGGGCGGGGGGGGGGGGGGGGGGGGGCGACCAGTGGGCTGTGTGATGTTTTAAAAGAGGTGATGTGCGTGACTGAAGGTGCACCCATGGGGAGCACTCAATGAAGTCACATCACATGAACGCTGCTGTTTGCAGTTCTGCTGGGGAAAAAATCGCTGCAAAACTATTCCCCGAAAATCGGTGTGGAGCAACAACAGGCTGTACGAGATTAATGATTAAACATTTTGACGCAATTTACCTTACGCGGTCAAAAAATAAGTTTGATTATTTTTTGTTGTCCATTTTACTAAATGCGTTCACTTTCATCATCAACATAGTCACAACAATAGTAGTGCCTTTTTGTTTCTTAGATAGCGGTTTCCTTCTCTCCCAAAGAGCTTGATAATAATACAAACCAAACCAGCTGTATTGACGGTGCATAACTCGGTGTTAAAGAACAAAGACAAAAACACCCACAGGAAAAAAGACCCAACGCTGGCGATAGCACAGCCGACATACACTGTTGGTGCACTCAACGTGAACTTAATCTGTCGTTGTTGACGATCGAACTCTTATCACAATATCGACTTTGACCTACACACAATGACGTTTTGTTTTTACCAAAATTATTAATATACTACATCCAATCTACTAAAATAGCTACTACTACTGAGGTATGCTTTCCACCTCGGGTGGACTCAGGGTCTCGTCCGTCAACACAACGAGAATCATTCACATTTTTGTAAATTCCTACGCCCCAGAAGGTGTTCCATTGCACACCTGGAGAGACTTTGGCTACGCATTTTGCACTGAGTCTGGGCCCAGCCTGTGCCTGCCATTGCCAAATATGACAGAATCAGTGCATGCAGCACTGGTTGCAGCAGTCTGACATACTGCTGCCTAAATAGGGCCTATCGAAACAAACTGCCGCCTGACTATCAGCAAAGTAAACTGCCGCCTGACTATCAGCAAAGTAAACTGCCGCCTGACTATCAGCAAAACAAACTGCCGCCTGACTATGAACAAACTGCCGCCTGACTATGAACAAAGCAAACTGCCGCCTGACTATCAGCAAAACAAACTGTCGCCTGACTATGAACAAAACCAGCTGCCGCCCGACTATCAGCAAAGCAAACTGCCGCCTGACTATCAGCGAAACAAACTACTACCGGACTATCAGCAAAGCAAACTGCCGCATGACTATGAACACAACAAACTGCATCCTCACTATGAGCAAAGCACAATGCAGACATCTTTAACACCTTGCCTTTACGTTCATTCGGAGTTAAATCAAAATGCGTATCTGTAGAGGGCGAAGGGTTATTTATAACGACAAAAACAGACCACATCCCTCCACACAACCCCTTTTCTGAGGAGAAAACGAAGAGGAAAAGGGAAACAAATCAATAAATAATGTGTCGATGGACAAAGAACTGGTAGAACGAAGAGGAATTAGTGACGCAAATGCACCCCACTGATTAGCGCGGAAAGACAACTGAGGGGGAGACGACGGCACACCGACCAGAAGCGTATGCGGGATTTAGATTAATGACACATGAAAAAGAAACTCAGAAGATGGATTACATTTTTTTTTTTTTTTTAATGATGCCTTCGTTGCAGGCCCACTTACAGCTGTGAGCAGGTGATCGTTTTTATCCGCAGTAAAATGCACACATAACGACAACATTTATTTTTTACCTGTAGTAGGCACCTTGCTGCCCCCCGGACATGATTACTGAAGCTGAACCCCCCCCCCCCCCGCCCCCCACTCCCCATTAATCTTTAGTTTTAAGAGTTTGTTACAGTTTGTCCCAGTATGTCAGCCCGACATCCGAGGACATTAAAGCCCACATCATCATCATCATCATCATCATCATCATCATCAAACTCAGGAGAGGACGGGTGGGTTGGAAGGGGTGGCGGCGGAGCGGTGCGGCCAGGGCTGGGGTGTTGGTGATGGTAGTTATAGATAAACTAAAAGGAAAGGTGGAAATAAACGTCGCTCAGTAAACAAGAGGAGCGGGAAACGGGGAGACGTGGGGCGAATGAGGTGAAGCCGAGAGCGAAGGCCAATAGGACATATGTGACATAACAATGACGAAAATAGACCGCATAAGACGAAGGAGCCCAATAAAGGAAAAACGGGGCTGGGGGTCGGATGTTTGCGTGCGTGGGGGTGCGTGGGTGGGCCTGTTGGTGAACGAGAGAACAGTGACGGCGGGGAAGGGGGAGGCTGAGGGGGAATGGCGGGGTGGGGGTGGCGTGTGTTGTGTTTTTGTGCGGGTTGGGGGAGGGGGGGGGGGGGGGGCTAAAAACAAAGAATATTTAAATCGGAGAGTATGGAAATTGGAATGCGAGAAGAGAGCGGGGATAGCTCAGTGGTAGACCCCCGACTGGACTCACGTGATCGAAAAGTCGAGGATTCGAGCCCTGGCAGGAGCGGCTGGAGAATGTTCTTTTCCAGGTCAAATTTTGTGCTGACTCATTTCGGCATCTGTTCCACCCCCGCGTTACGGCAGTAGCACGCAAAATATCTCGGTCTATCTGTCAGAAGCAAAGGTGGTAGGCCACAGCTCGACACACACGCACCCTACGTATGTGGCTTCGAATAAAGTGATAGGCTGCTGTAGTCCATGGTTGTGTGGTATACACAGAACGCCCGCCGAGACGGCAGCAGTTACATGCAGCACCAGCCATTAAAGTAAAAGTCCAAGGTTTTTAAGTATGCAAAATGACCATCGAAATGATTGACAAATGAGCCACTAGTTTAAGATTTAATTGCAATAAAACAATTTTTAATTGTTTAATTCAGTGTGTTTTTAATCGATTTTATTTTCTGTAGGCTTTCCCGGAAGTGACGTCAGTCTGGGGAGTCAGTGCGGTTGCCATCTTAGATTCTTCAGTAAATTATGTATGCGTGTGGTCAACAAAACAGTTAACTATGCCGGCCTACTGTGTTGCCGCGAACTGTAACAATTCGCAGACGACCCCAGGTATAACAATGCACGAACTCCCGCGCAATCGACCCGCAGTGAGGCGAAAGTGGATTAAGTTTATACAATTCAAACGAGCTGACTTCCTTGCTGCGCCACATCACACCCATTTGTGTAGCGAGCACTTCAGTGAGTGCGATTCGCAAACCCCATGGAATACCGCATGGGGTTTGCTTCGAAGCTGACACGATGTTCCGGTACTCTTGCAAAATCCTGCCTGACAGGCTCAAACTGATACGGCTGTATTCTTGTTGGTCTCTCGGGCAAAGTATCAGTTTCGTCTTCAGAGCTCGAGTTGGCCATTTTGCAGCGACTCCCCAGAGTGACGTAGTAGGCATAAGGTCACATGATTTGGGCGTCATGGCGACGCTTTCGGTACGACAGAAAATGCCTTTTCTCGTGCATTTATAACCCTTAGATCATAGTTTCACCTACATCATCGTTCTCAGCGAGCTTTAACGGAAATCGTGTCAAAAATCACCCCTTACCTTGGACTTGTCCTTTAACAACTAAACAGCGTTGTAAGTGCACCACTTGAGTGGATATTCAAAACGCGCTATAAAAGGCTGCAGTCACTCATTCAGCATGACATGCGACAAGAGTACAGAAAGATTAACCACAGGCTTAGTACTATGCTTTCCAAAATACGTTCGTATGTTGTAGAAGCAGAAACTGAAAAAAGAAGTCCACAGCAGCGAAGATTAGTTACTGTAAACCAGCGTTTATGTCTTTGTTTTTCACTTCTTCTTTTTTTCTTTTCTTTTTCCTTTCCTTCTTTCTTCTTCTTCTGAACAAATATTTTTTCAGGAGATCCAAACAAAAGTGTTGATACATAAAAGGAGCTGCCTGTGATGTACATTTGTTTTTCTCTTTGCGTTATAGCATTATACAGCTCTGTTTTGTAGCGCTATACAGCAATACCTGAACACCGACCTGCGGAAATTGAAAAAACAACATCAGCAACAATGGTTTGGATATAAGACGTGGGATACACCAAGGCGCGTGCAATGTTTTGAAGAACCACCACTTCGACAGTCGCTTAATTTCGCTCTGCACATACCAAATATCACGCACGAGGGTGCTCCTCTAGCGTGCAATTTTGAAAATTCCAAAATGTAATTTCACATCTTTTCGTGAGCACTTTTTCAGTTTCACCGACAGTTTCATGCGTCACAGATGGAGCGTCTGTCTGGAATTCGCTGAATACCAGTCTGCTAAATCTCTGCATTCTTTAAGCATTCAAAACACAGCTCAAGACTTTCCTCTTTATTTAGACAGGTCCTCTCATAAACATATGTAGACCTTTTTTGGGACCATAGATTATGCGTCTACGTGTGTGTTTGTGTGTGTGTGTGTGTGTGTGTGTGTGTGTGTGTGTGTGTGTGTGTGTGTGTGTGTGTGTGTGTGTGTGTGTGTGTGTGTGTGTGTGTGCCTGCGTGTGCGTGTGCAAAATGATTTGCACTTGATAAGAGCAATCCATTATTCATATATTTTTTATTACCCCTGTGGACTTTTAGTGTGCCCAATCGTCCAGATAGTTCTTCTTTTTTGTATTGTCTGTTTTTCTCACTGATATAGTGATTAATTTGCCTTCTCTCTCTTTTCCATTTTAGCTGTTATTTAACCCTCAATTTTCTTTACAAAAATACAACTACAATACAAAAGAACGTCACTATTCATAATAAATGCATACAGTCAGAATATTTCTTTTGGGTCATTGAAATTCCACAATAAAAAGGACACGCAGACAGTTCAAACTGCCGTCTTTGCACAAGCATTTTATACATGAAATGAAAGTCTGTTTTCTATTTAATTACTCCTTTTTTCACTGATTCCCAGTTTTCTCTGGCTGTTGGTCGTGTTGGTTTTGTTGACCGTTGACCTACTTGTTGTTCTCGTCTTTCTTCATTCTTATTATTCAAATCTGGACGATCTCTGGATACCAACCGTTGCCAGTTATGGTTCTAAGCACAGACACAAACTGTCAACGGAAAAGTAAGTAACTGTGTTTTAACGATTATCTCGATTTGTGCCGCCATATTTTTAACACCGCGAGTCACAAACATCGTTTAATAACGCCGCAAAACACTGGAAACAAACCACAATCAATCACGAAACTCTGGAAACAAACCACACAAAATCTCGAAACACTGGAGACAAAACACACAGAATCACGAAACACTGGTGACAAGCCACAAAGTATCACAGGATACTGGAGACAAATCGCACCAGAATCACAAAACAATGAAGACAAGCCACAGAGAATCAAGAAACACTGAAAACAAACTGCATAGACAATGGAGACAGATCACATACAGAATCAAGAAACACTGGAATCCAACCACACAGAAACACGAAAAACAGGCGGCAAACCACACATAATTATGAGACACTGGATAGAAACTACACAGAATCACGAAACACTGGAGACAAACCAAACAGAATCACGAAACACTGGAATCCAACCACACAGAAACACGAAATACAGGCGGCAAACCACACTTATTATGAGACACTGGATAGAAACTACACAGAATCATGAAACACTGGAGACAAACCAAACAGAATCACGGAACAGCTGAAACAAACCACACAGGATCCCGAAACGGAAGAGACAAACCACAAAGAATAACGAAACACTGGAGAAATTCCACACAAAATTACGAGACAACTGAGACAAACCATACAGAATCATGTGACACTGGAGACAAACTATACAAAATCGCGAAACGTTCATTGGAGACAAACTACACAAAACCAATGAAAAAACAATGAAATGTTTAATAATGTGCCTGTGCTATGTGTGTAACTGGCAGTGTGGCCTGGATTTGTGTGTGTGTGTGTGTGTGTGTGTGTGTGTGGGGGGGGGGGGGGTCCCCACAGACTCGCATTTATAAAGGAGAATTAATTTTACTATATGTCTATATTTTTCATTTCTTATGTTCTAATTGCTTTCATGCATTTGAAAAGGCAAATTTCGATGTTATTCATAGACATTAAAGATTCTGTATTCTGCTTAAGACGCGGAACGTACACTGGAGACAAACCACACAAAACCAAAGAGCAAACAATGAAATGCTTAATAACACCTCGAAACACTGGGGACAAACCACACAGAACAGCGAAATACAGGAGAGAAACCACACAAAACCAAAGAACAGAGTGAAATGTTTAATAACGCCACGAAACACTGGAGATAAAGCACGCAAAACAAAGAACACAGTGAAGTATTTAATAACGCCACGAAACGCTGGAGACAAAGCATACAAAACGAAACCGCGTACAGTGAAATATGTGCAAGTGTTCGCGTGAAACCCTGCGAGGCTGGCTTCATGCATGATGAAGGCGGGCACACTACGTTGTGCACACATTGCAAACGTCAGGGCTAAAACCTCTGTGCAATGGAACACCTGCTTAGGGCATATGCCCTTTCAAAGGGAAGTTACTGAAGCTTTTGTCAACGGACATGACCTTTAACGCTCGAAATTGGTTTTACACGGACGAGCATCAGAAACTTGACAAATCCAAACAATTTCACGGTTCTAAGAATTACAGGAAAGCCCAAGAAATACATTAAACTAGCAAAAATACCCCCTTTGACCAGTTCTTCCACAGGAACGAAAGCGCTGAAGCTATTTTCGATGATGTGGGCATTGACACAGAGAGGGAAAAAATGTTGCACATTTTCGATAATGCTAGTGTTGTCGCAGCTGAATGGTGGTGGTGGTGGGGGGGGGGGGGGGGGGCGGGAGAGAGAGAGAGAGAGAGAGAGAGAGAGAGAGAGAGAGAGAGAGAGAGAGAGAGAGAGAAGGTTCCATCGAAAACTGAACTCCTGATCACTGGCGTGAGAGTCAGGAGAGTGCTAACCGTTAGACCACGGAGCTACCTGTGAAACGGGGCCGCATTAGACCACAGAGCTACCTGTGAAACGGGGCCGCAGTTAAGTTTATGTCACCCTCCCTTTACTTCACAGAGTGACTCGTTCGTTTCAATAATCTTTAGCGTTATTGCGTTACCTAGCGACAGACTGAAGTGTACAGAGGACCCTCGTGTCTCAAGGAGTCTTCACACCAAGTCTCATCTCAAAAGGTTCACCCGCTCGAGCGCCAAATCAGTCAGGGCATCGACACAGACAGGCGCACAAAGACTTTTCTTTATTTATAAGATTTAAGCCAGACATTTTCGGCACTTTACACATGAACCATAAATAACTAGCAAAGACAATATTAGTTATACCGACTACTCTCTCTATCTCTCTGACTCGCGAGATCTCGTGCGAACTGTCAGGGCGGACATCAGTGGAGCTGTCTATAAGTCTTACCACGTTTACTTATGAAATCAAGCACAACACCATTTAAAAGCTTACCATCAGTTCTAGAGAGAACATTTTTTTCTTCCAATAAGTGATCAGCTTCAACAGTTTGAAGGCTGCGTCACTGTGAAGGGAAAAGCATTGAGTGCCCTGACCAAGGAAAACCAGCTTACATCTTTTCAAATCGATGGCATGGGCGACAGCAACTGGCTCCCTGCTTCTCGACTGGTCAGCCAAACGACAAGGCAACACGGCACCTTCCCAACCAGTTCTAGAGAAAAGAGACAAGCTGATATCAGAAAAGGAACGACGATTCGTTGCCGACGCCTTTGTTTATACTGCCGACGCCTTTGTTTATACTGTCAGCATCACCTGGTAAGTTAACAGACCTCCCCCCTCCATACACGCACAAATAATAATAATGGACGTCACATCTCACTGTATACACCAACGTGGCAGCACCACCGAGCCAAAATATAGCCTTCTTCTTAAAAGAAAATTACAGTCAGAGTGTACTTTGCAATACTTTTTTTTCGAGTCGATTACTAGTCAGAAAGTAGTGGAAAAGAACGAGTGATAACACCACATGTTTTCATATATTTTGGTGAAAAGTTCTGGGTTAAACCGCAGTTAGTTATGACATTGTTGACAGGTATTTGATTGACTGAAGCATGGATCAGGTTGAGTTCACAATACATAATTATGGCAGACGAACAGTGTAAAAATACAATGACCAAAGCATGGTCAGCGGAAAGGCGTCGATACCCTACAGAACGCGAGGCTTATTTTGGAATTAGAAGAAGCAGCCGAATAAGATCCACTAAAGATAGCTGTAAAAAAGACAAAGGTCGGTTTGATGAAGATGAGGTACATAACACGACGACGCGGACACAGTGTCAAAGACGAAGAGAACGGCTGAAGCAGACAGTCAGGCTGCTGGGAAACAAGAACGCACTCACACAAACTTGCACCAACCCACATGCTTATTTCTAGAGACGTCGCAACGCTCAGTCCGCCAGTATTCCAGTCAAGCTGTTTGCTAACCAACAACAACACATTTAAATAACATGCGGACACAACTTCGACTGCTAAATCATGCTCAGTCACGCGCGGCATGTCGTCGCTGGGATTGTCACGTAACAAACTTTGCCTGCTTTTGAGTCGTCTGTGCAATTTCACATTCCACTCTACGCAGACAAGTTCAGTGCTACTGTCAAACTGAAGAGATACAAAAATCAAACAAACGGAGGTCGTTTGATGATTAATGAATATTAGAATCGATTTAGTTAATGATACCATTCAGAACTTTTCACTGTTCAGTTGCATCTTTTGTTGGGCTTCGGGCTGTTTGTTAATAGGCCTATGTGTATCACAGCACGGAACAATAATCCGGGAAATTCTTAAATTCTTTTTCGTTCGCTTTCTGTAAACGCTGTTAGGGTGACATTCTGACTGGTCAAGCGCAGTGCACAGTTCCGAAGAAACCAACAAGACGAGAAACAAAGCATACCGCTAAAACAGTGGTCAGCACTCGTCTTCGTACTTCTCGACGAACTAACAGGCCTCTTCAAAGTGATGTCCATACAGTGGGTGTTGTCGCCTGGCTCAAAATTCTCCCTTCTCAAAGCAGTGACCACACTTGAGTCGTCTCTCTGGAAACCTCAAACAGATGCAGATAATATTAATATCATATGGTATCTTCAGTTAATCCACCAAGGATTTACTGAAAAATATGATAGTAAATCGAACTCAGAGGCAGATGGTATAAGGCATGAACAGAAAAAGGAAGTAAATAAGATCGATGCTGATCAGTGAAACTAAAAGATATTCAGGTATTATGAATGTTACCAATGAAAGGCTTTTCAAGTTTTAGCAAATGCCGGTGATAGAAAGTCATTGTTAAGTTAGTCATGTGCTAAGCGTCAAAATTCGGCACGCAGTAGTTTAATATACAGTGAGCTGTATTTAAAGGATCATAGTGTCCAAAAGTCAGTTGTTACTTCCACCACAGAAGAGAAACCGGTTTTATGGCACTCATATTCACGGACATGCGGTCTTATCATCGAGTATCCAGTATCCCGCGTCTAATACAGACCTCAAACAATAAAACTGATTGATATAATTGCAGAAAAGTCGGGGGAAAACTCGGTCATTTATGAAGTACCACTACCAGTACATATTAATTACTATACATAAATCTAGTACTTAAATTATTTTACTTATTTGTATATTAATTATTGTATATAAATACTAGTACTTACCCTCTTCAGCACTTCATAGTTCAGGAGCTGTGTGAGAGTCGAGGTGGACGTCCTGGGCTGTCCGTCCTAACGAGCCTTCTGGTTTCCGTGGACGTAAAGATTTATTGAACCGTGCTTCGGCATTGGTCACAACTTGTCCCTAATATGTCAACTGACATCTGAGGACATTAAGCAACACTTCACCACCTCTTCAGCACTTGCACCCATCATTGTAGTGTGAACTGACAACAGTAATCTCTTCTGGCACTGTCCTGCGTTGATTTATCATTGCTGTAAATAAACAGAGCCTGCGCCGCTAGCGACCTGGAGTGGCTTCATAGCAAGGCGCTCGGGTCACTTCCGCTGACCACCGCTTTCGCGATTTTTCTCCCTCCATCTTTCTAGCTCAGTGGGGAGAACAGACAAAGGTACTCTAGTCAGGACGTCAAGGAGAACAGACACAGATACACTAGTCAGAACGTCAAGGAAAACAGACAAAGGTACACTAGTCAGGCCAGAAAGATACTGTGAGGCTGTTTAGCTACAAAAATGTAGGTATCTTCTTTCCGGCCTTGCCTTGTTTGTTAGCGTTCCTAAGCTAAAACCCCGCGGCTCACCCACTGTTGAGTGCAAATGTGGCGTGTGCAAACGTTTCCACACGATGTAGGCTACATACTGTCATAAATACAAGTGGTATTTGACACCACTGATCATTCCATTCTTTTGTCACGCGTCAACACTTCTTTTGACCTTTCCGGTTCTCTTCTCTCCTGGCTCCACTCCTACATGGCCAACCGCACCTACTTTCCGTCAGTGGCTTCCCAGCTGTCCTCCAGTTTGATGTCTCTCAAGGGCCAGTTATTTTTATTTGTACAAACTTCTCTCTGCTATTGTCAGTTACCATTCTCTTTCATTACAGCTTCTCTGACGACTATCGGCTTTATGCCTCAGCCCATCTCAGTGAGCTTTATGAGATGATTTCTTCTCCCAGGCTTTGCATTTTCGATGTCCAGGCCTGGATGCATCACAACAAACTGCAGTTAAACTCAGACAAGATGGAAATGATTCTCATCACTCCAAAATATATTTGAACGACCAAACCTTTATCCTCTTCCAGCCAATTGAATCGCTGTGACATAAACCAAATGATTGTGACATACCTTTGTCTACCTCTGTCCGAAACTTAGGTGTCAATTTGATCAGCATAAAGGGCATACGTCTATCATTTCGGTATAACTACTTCAAAATTACATGAGTTGGGAAAACAGAAAATGAAGTCTTACGTGAGCGTTGGCAGTCGTATAGACTAAAAGGCAACGAAAGAGACAACAGATTTGCATCAGCAGAATTTAATTTGAAGTTTTTAGCAGGATCTACCCGTTCGACATTCTTTGAGTTCCTTTAGCAGAAGAAGCGATTTAAAGGCCACACGTTGGAGAAAGCTTAATTATTAACACACTTTTCAGTTCACGAAAATGGGCAACGAGGATCACTTTCTTCAGCTGTGTGTGTTGGGATTAGAATCCTAGTTTTAGGGTGAAGTGTTGGAATCATAAATGTGGCCGTAAGGGAGTTTGAAGTTGCTAACAAAAAAGGGGGGATTCCTCTCATGTGTTCCATTTCAGTTATGATGCAAAGTCGCTTTGATCTTTCTGGCACCGTGTTCGCTGGCCGCCAGTCTATTTTGGATGGCCCAAACAGCTAGTTGTCTTGTCTTTTTCGTCTTTTTCGATAACATCCCGCTTTATATCGCTGGTTTTTTGCATGTTGGTGTGTGCCTGCGTGTGAAGCTTCAGTCCATTTCCCTGAAAGAGAAAAGCGTGGGGGGATGGGGAGAGCGAGCGAGAGAGAGCGAGAGAGAGAGAGAGGGAGGGAGGGAGGGAGGGAAGGAGCAAGCGCGCGAGAGACATAGTAAGAAAGAGTGAGAGACTTTGAGGGGGGGGGGGAGAGGGGGGGAGGGAGGGAGAGGGAGAGAAAGAAAGAGAGGGAGCAAGCGCGCGCGAGAGATAGTAAGAGAGAAAGAGTGGGAGAGTTTGAGAGAGAGGGGGGAGCAGAGAGAGAGAGAGAGAGAGAGAGAGAGAGAGAGAGAGAGAGAGAGAGAGAGAGAGAGAGAGAGAGAGAGAGAGAGAGAGAGAGAGAGAGAAAGAGACAGAGAGAGAGAGAGATTCAATAATCTAGGACAAAGATTTTAGGCAAAAGCATAGTCTTACATTCTGTCCTTGCTGAAAAACAACAACAACAGAACTTAGAACTTTAATACACAATGATTGAGATTTTGGGCTGTTGCCTGTTCTTACAATCTGTCCTTGCTAATAATCTACATGCCAATAGGCTACATATAAAACAGTAACAACATTGACTATTATAGACAGCAGCAGCTGCTGATGATGATGATTTTAAAATCAGAGCCATAACACCACGACGACGACGACTACGAACGAGTGAGCGAGAGAGAGAGAGAGAGAGAGA
This sequence comes from Alviniconcha strummeri, assembly GCA_963584105.1. Taxonomy (NCBI): domain Eukaryota; kingdom Metazoa; phylum Mollusca; class Gastropoda; family Provannidae; genus Alviniconcha; species Alviniconcha strummeri. The sequence continues at coordinate 7,754,565 of OY757554.1, forward strand.
GAGAGAGAGAGAGAGAGAGAGAGAGAGGAGAGAGAGAGAGAGAGAGAGAGAGAGAGAGAGAGAATACCAATATGAACATTCACAAAAGCTGATCAACAGCAAGTGGGGAAAAAAGGCAAACCAATTCACGAATCCCTTTTTACTGCAAAATGCCAAATGTCACCAGTGATATGACGGTTCCTCCTGCGCGTGCGCACTGGACGTAGATGTGTGAGCTGTTCGAGTGCCTCTTGTAGTTTGCATAAATGAATGTCCATATCGTCTGGCACGCAGAGCGAGGCGGCGGCAAATCTTTCCCTATCTCATTTGGAAAAAAACTTCACCAAGCATCACCACCAACAAACCATCCCTCCAACATTCTTCCATCAATAGCTATTACACTGACACCTGCTGCAAGCGTCGTTTTTAATATTTCTTTTCAGGTTTGTTTCCTTGTTCATTTATGTATAGCTGTCCATAAAATATTTTTTTAATGAATTTTTATGAACACCACAGACACACCCAGAAAGAGAACGTGCGTGCGTGCGTGCGTGCGTGCGTGCGTGCGTGTGTGTGCGTGTGTGTGTGTGTGTGTGTGTGTGTGTGTGTGTGTGTGTGTGTGTGTGTGTGTGTGTGTGTGTGTGTGTGTGTGTGTGTGTGTGTGTGTGTGTTGTCGGGGCATATTTCTCAGTGAGAAAGGTGTGTGTGTGTGTTTGTTGTTTGTTTTTTGATTTAAGACTTTAAAATGTTTTTATTGACTATACGGTTCCGATTGTCGGTGTTGCTGCTGTTGGTCGATTTCGCAGCTCGCAATTTTAGTTGTTTTGGACTATATAAGATTCCTTGTTTTTGTTTTCATGTAAAGGGCACTATGGAGAAATGAAGATATAGCATATAATACAGTGTTATTATTATATTACTATTAAAAAGATAAGCATTCTTAATTCACTTTTCACGATACACAGTACTTTATACACGAAGAGGATTCGACCGAAGGACTGAGTGTTTATAACGTGGCAGAGGAAAGCTCTAACCGAAGCGCTAAAGCACTCAAGGACTGAGTGTTTAAAGTAACAGCCGAGAGGATGCAGCACTAAAACACTGAAGGATTAAGTGTTTAGTGTAGTAGCAAAGAGGTTCTAACTGAAGCGCTAAAACGTAGGACAGTATTTAAAAGTGGCAGCAGAGCGTTCTAACTGAAACGCTGAAACAGTGAAACAGCGTTTAAAAGTGGCAGCTCCAAATGAAGTAATCTGACGACAAAAGACGGTATACGTCAAATTGAAAGTGACACTATAAGTTAATTAGTTGTTTACTTTTTGGATTATAACGTCCTGTCAACATCGAAGGACGAAGGACTGGGTGTTAAAATGTGACAACTACTATTTAAGTAAGAAAACAACGAACTGAGGGAATTATTCTTCCCAGAACATGTTCTCTCCAAGAAGACAAGATCTAAAAAAAAATAACACCTTTAATCGAACATTTTGCTACATTATAAAATGCTCCATTGATTTTACTTAGAATCCTCTTGCTTCAGTAATGGATAGCGGGATTCGACTGTGGGAAACAGTGATGTATCACAGCTCGCCTAACGGTTATCAGCGGCCTCTTTGATCTTGTCCCTTGGGACGCACGAGCACGCGGTTAATATATACTATCCGATATTACTTTATTTCAATGACACTTTATTCATCACACCTGGGGCAATTCCATCAGACGGGCTTATATAACCACAAATCTAAAACAACGATATTAAGAATAGACGAAAGTGAAAACACACACACAAACACACACACACACACACACACACACACACACACACACACACACACACACACACACACACACACACACACACACACACACACACACACACACACACACACACACACACACACACACACAGAACAAACAACAACAACAATAACAAACAAAAGCAAAAAAAAAAAAAAAAAAAAAAAAAAAACCCCGAAGCCAAAACAACAATATGCACGGGACACTATAACAACTCTTTGCGAATGAATGAAATTGCAGCACCACAGACTAACAGGCAACATGCTAGAATAATATCCCCCTGAAACATATCTGCCTCCAACAGCACTAAGAGGCGATGCGTGCAACACGGGTGCGCTAGGACACGTGTGCAGCCAAGTCCGCTGACCAGAAATTCCCCCGTCAGATATAAAAATGACTATAAAATCAAGGGAACATTTTGAAACAAAATTCTCGATTTTCATTTTTTTAATTTCGATTTCTTCTACCCCTTCTACCCCCAAAACAAAACGTTTTGAAAATAAGCTAGTCTAGTTCTTTTAAAAGTGGCATCTGTAACTCAAATGATCAGACGCCGAATGACCGTGTGTTTCAAAGCAGACAGCTCCAACAGAGGCGATAAAACGACGCAGGTTTAAGTCTTCAAACGTGATAGCTCGTGCAGCAGTGATCATGCAATAAAGTGCTGAGAGTCCCCATGGAAGATTTGGGTCTTTAAATGTGGAAACTCCTCGTGACTGCAGTGATCAACGATGAAGATTTCGATGTTTAAATGTGGCAAATGCAGCAGCTCCTTTCATGATTGCAATGAGCAAACGACGAAGATCTGGGTGTGTAAATGCAGCAGCTCCTATCATGATTGCAATGAGCAAACGACGAAGATCTGGGTGTGTAAATGCAGCAGCTCCTATCATGATTGCAATGAGCAAACGACGAAGATCTGGGTGTGTAAATGCAGCAGCTCCTATCATGACCAACGACCAAGATTTGGATGTTTAAATGTGGCAAATGCTATTACGATAGCAGTGACCCAACGACAAAGATATGGGTGTCTAAATGTAGCAAGTTCTATCATGATTTTATACCCTAATATGGCCGTCATGGTTGTCTGGGCGTAAAAACAAATTTCAGTTTATGCAGTGACGAAACGACGAAGATTTGGGTTTAAATGTGGCAAATACTATGACGATTGCAGTGCTCAAACGACGAAAATTCTGGTGTTAACTGTGACAACTGTCATGGTCGCAGTGAGCCGATGGCAGAGGACTGGGAGACCTGTCACAGGAAGGGGATCTGCAGCGGGCGGCAGGACGGATGGGTGCGTGGGTGAGGGTCGGTACCAAAGCGTACCGTGCCACACAGTTCTCAACCAACGTGTGGCAGCAAGCAGGGAAGAGGAAGAGGAGGAGCGAATCGAGCATCACGTGCTGAGGCCATAAGAAGCTGTGTCGCGGCACGCTGCTGTCACTTGGGCGCTACACACAGGCAGTGCTCGTGTTGGTCGCGGAGCGGGTCGCTGTGGACACCAGCTGGAGCACAAGAGCTCACACCACCCCGGTTACTCAACATCCTACCCGCTATCAGGATGACGTTCTCGGCTCAGGCTACGCGCTGGTCCATTTTTGTCCTCCAAGCTTGTCTGGTCGTCACTTTGCCTTCAGCTGGGACTGCCACACAGGTTAGTTGAGTTTGCACATGCGGGCGTTGCTGTCTTGTTCCGCTGTTGTTATGTCATTTTGTTAAAGTTATATATATATCTTTTTATGTTGTTGTTGTTGTTGATGTGTGTGTGTGTGTGTGTGTGTGTGTGTGTGTGTGTGTGTGTGTGTGTTGTTGTTGTTGTTGTTGTTGTTGTTGTTATTGTTGTTGTTGATATTTATTTTCTAGATCGTCATATTATGGAGTTATTTTTTTCTCTTTGTATTATCAGTCCGTCGGTCCGATATCAATTTTAAACGGCATTGTGCTCATTCTATAGAGCTCTAAAAGCCTGAAAACACTGTGGTTCTAACGACGTTTCAGTGTGATATTCAGCCTCTTGAATTTTATGCATAATTCTACAGGACTGAATGAAATTATTTCTTCTGAACCCGGTGTCTTACTTTAAAAAAAATCATACATATTTCTTCTTCTTGCCGACTGTAAGCCAACTAGTCTCGTTTTGTTCGTTATATGTTTTCTTTTGAACCTGTCAGCTTCTTGTTCACACGTTACATGTTTCGGAAAGAGAAGGAGCATAACGTTTTGTTACCCCCACCCCCTTCCCCTTCAGCGATGATCATTTATATGCAGATGCGTCACAGTACCGTTTTTATTTGTGTTTGTATGTTTGGTTTAGCTTATACATGCATGTGCAGCAAGTTCCGTTTTTTATTCAGCGAAAACTTATCGCTGTTGTGCCTGGTGATAGTCATGTTGGCAGTATAAGGTCTTCGTGGGAATTACACTGGAAGTCATCATTCCGATTTGTAGGGGTGGGAGTATTTTGTGCTCATCATTCCGGCAATTCTGTGCATCATTTCCTCAGTCAAACAGACAAAGCGAACACGGACTGGAGTGGGGCGAAAGGTCCGCCAGAGTACGCACCTCCCCCTCCCCCATAGTACAAAGTATCAGAACACTCGTTAGTGTATAATCCACCTCCCACCTTGGTACAATATATCAAACACTCGTTAGTGTATAATCCACCTCCCCCCTTAGTACAATGTATCAAAACTCTCGTTAGTGTATAATCCACCTCCCACCTTAGTACAATGTATCAAAACACTCGTTAGTGCATAATCCACGCCCCCCCCCCCCCCCCCCCAGGTACAATGTATCAAAACATTCGTTAGTGTATAATCCCCCCACACCCTTGGTACAATGTTTCAAAATACTCGTTAATAACAATATACTTTATTCATCCCAGCGGGAAATTAAAGTTGTTGTTCGATTGCACAACGAAGAACATATCTCAATAATTCTAAGTTATCATGAAACACACGCACATACACACTCTTAGACATACACCCGCCCCCTTTCTCTCAATCTGCATACACTAATAGGAATGATCTAATGCTAACCCCAAATTACCTGGAATAATGCTTTCTCTGTCAAACGTAAACGTAAAAACTATCAAATTAAATAAAAATCATTAGGTTCACACACACCCAACCATCCCTTAGAAAGTTATCATCCTCAACAGACGTCTTGGCGCATGCGCACATTCAGTTAGTGACTAGTATAATTTTCATTAAAAACTGACAGAGCCAGTAGTTAGTGTATAATCCACCTGTTCCCCCTTGGTACAATACATCAAAACACTCGTTAGTGTATAACCTCCCCCCCCCCCCCCCCACTTGGTGCAATGTATCAAAACACTCGTTAGTGTATAATCCCCTCCCCTTTGGTACAATATATAAAAACACTCGTTAGTGTATAATAGTACAATATATCAAAACACTCGTTAGTGTATAATCCACCACCCCTTGGTACAATGTATCAAAACACGCTTTAGTGTATATCCCTCCCCCCCCCCCCCCCCTTGGTACAATGTATCAAAACGCCCGTTAATACACAGTTCCCCTATAGTGGAACAATGTATAAGACGCCCGTTAATTTACAGTCCCCCCCCCCCCCACCTTCCCAACAACAACAACAAAACAAAAAGAAAAACACAACAACAACAACAAAAACAAAAAAACAAACAAACAACAACAACAGAAAATGGAAAAGGTGATCATCGTGAAACCGCTATTAGAGAGCTGATCAGGTGTGACTTACATCTTTCTGCTAATTGGTTCATTTTAATTTCCCTTGATTTTGGCTGGCTTCATTTGGAATTTTGCTATTGGCCTAGAAAACCGAGATGCATTTTTCACCAGCTCGCTGCCTCAGCAACGCCTCAAACGCACCCCCCCCCCCCTCCCTCCGTCAACATCGCCTTGCGTTCGAAGGCCAGTGTGGCACATGGCTAAGCAACCATAATGCCGGAGAACGCGTAACTTTGTACGCGAGGTGTAACTGAGGACACGCTAAACACACACACACACACACACACACACACACACACACACACACACACACACACACACACACACACACACACACACACACACACACACACACATACACACACACACACGCACGCACGCACGCACGCACGCACGCACGCACGCACACACACACACACACACACACACACACACACACACACACACACACACACACACACACACACGCATCAGCCTGCCGTCGTCAGTTACACTTGACGTACAAAATCGCGTATTCTTCGGCAGTAGCGTATCGTTGCTTAATAGGTGTGTGTCGTATTGGCTAGTAAGTACAGTACTTAGCCGTGCGATGTTTACGAGACAGATGGAGCGATGAAACTGAACTGATGAAGAGAAGTGGACTCGTTCTAAGTACAGTACTTGGAACTGCGATGATTACGAGAAAGTAGTGTAGGACAGTACTCGGCCGTGCGATGATTACGAGAAAGTAGTGTAGGACAGTACTCGGCCGTGCGATGATTACGAGAAAGTAGTGTAGGACAGTACTCGGCCGTGCGATGATTACGAGAAAGTAGTGTAGGACAGTACTCGGCCGTGCGATGTTTACGAGAAAGTAGTGTAGGACAGTACTCGGCCGTGTGATGTTTACAAGAAAGTAGTGTAGGACAGTACTCGGCCGTGTGATGTTTACGAGAAAGTAGTGTAGGACAGTACTCGGCCGTGTGATGTTTACAAGAAAGTAGTGTAGGACAGTACTCGGCCGTGTGATGTTTACGAGAAAAGAAGTCGACTGTGAGGACAGTATTTACAGTTGCGCAATCTTTACGAGATAAAAAGTCCACATTTACAATACAATGCTTGGTCGTGCGATGTTCACGAGAGAACAGGTCCTCTTGTGGCTTACAAACACGTCACTCAAACAATCTCTGGATGTATGATTCCATTTTCGCACACACTTTGATTATTAATAAAGGGAGTTAACTAGCACTCGGAAGACGTGACATGAACACAACGAAATCTCAGACAGTCTATCTCACCTGGCATGCAAGTAAATACAAGGTATATAAACGCCATCAAAAGTACATACTCCAAAGGTACACGCGTCCCCTTTGATTCTGATTTATGTTCCTTATTTGGTCAGTTTAGTGATTTTCAGTTCCTTATTTAGGCACTCCATTAATTGTGTTGGAAAACCCATGCGTTACCCTTGTGTGCATCCTGGAGTACAGAACTACGCGAATAAACAACATATACTTCAAGTCATTACAAAATCAAGATGTCGAGTTTTCTTGCCAATGACACAATAATTATTGCCAAAAACGAAAGGGGATAACTAGTAAACTCTGCTCGGAACCCTTGTGTAGAAAAGTAGTTTTGCTTAGATTTAAAAAAAAAAAAAAAAAAAAAAAGAGAGAGAGAAAAAAAAGAAGAGAGAAACAATAGGACAGGCTAGCAACTAGCAATAAACAAACCAGAAAACTTCTTCACCCACTGAAATCAAGACTCGAGGTTGCCTATAAGAAACACATCAAAAATAGCCCACGCGGATGCAACCATTCTGTAACTGTAATTGTAACTGTAACTGCTGATCTTGATCAGCAATTACAGTTACAATTACAGTTACATGACATTTTTAAAAAGTCTGCCTTACGTTTACAGTACATGTAGATTTAAAGGGGGAGTGTACCGAAGTCTTACCACGGGTCCTACTGGCAGCAATGGTATGAAAGAAATATACAGCAGTTTTTCACTCGATTTCTCAGCCTGCCTGTAAATAAATCGACGTTTGACAGTCACGAAAACACGACCATAAATGCTGCTATTTTGTGCCCAGCAGTCTATATTGGTGACGTCCTAAATAAGTCCGGTATGTAGCAAAAATATGGAATTTGTCGTCAGTTTTGTTTTCATTGTTTTTAAACGACTTGAAAGGTTTTCTGAACAATGCCCAGGGCCTAAAACTACTATTTGCATTGGCTCAAGATGTCCAAAAAAATTTGCATTTGTTTTATTGTTGTACGCATAAGACATTTTGTTGTTGTTTTTGCTGAATGTCCTGAAGATTTGCTGAGAGCGAAAGACATGCTTAAATGTATTGTGAAGTCTGGGGTCACGATATTAACATTAGTAAAACTAAAGTTGTGAACTTTTCAAGGGGAAAGATCAGAATTTTAGAAATTGTATTTTGATGGGGAAACTGTTGATGTTGTTTGGGATTATAAATATTTGGGAGTAAAATTCAGTTATGATGAGTTTTAAAAGGCGCAATAGTTACAGTTTTCGCTTGCAAACAGGGCTTTTCTGAAATTGTATTTTGATGAGGAAACTGTTGATGTCGTTCGGGATTATAAATATTTGGGAGTAAAATTCAGTTATAATGTTTTAAAAGGCGCAATAGTTACAGTTTTCGCTTGCAAACAGGGCTATGTTTTCATTGTTAAGAAAATATTGCCAGCTTAGTTTTGCCACTAGATATACAATTAGAACTTTTCGAAAAATGTATACACCCGGTCCTTTTGTATGATTGTGAAATATTTATGGGCGTACGAGAACATCGATGTAGTCTCAAAACTGCAGCTTCGACATTTTAAATTGATCTTAGGTGTGAAAGTTACAACCCAACGTGTATGGTGCTCGGTGAATTGGGAAGACATTCGATAGAAACTGCGGTAAAATGCTGGATGTTGGGATTGTGATATAATCTGTGCAGTACCTCGACTCTGAATCGCCTTTAATTTTCAGCTGAATGTTTCAGCTGTACTCAAAATTATATTATACACGCGAGCATAACTCCCCTGGCTTAAGGAAGTGCATTTATTAATAGATAGTTTAGGTTTGTCCTGTATCTGGTCTAACCAGGTTCATTCCATCGAAGGTTTTAAGCACATAGACAGGCAAAGATTAAGGGATCAGTTTATGCAAGAATGGCAAAGTAGAGTAGCAGAAAATAACGCCTGGTATAATTATTGTTTATTTAAAAAAGTCATTTTGCTTTGAGGAGTTTTAATCTGTCTCCCATCTCTCATCGGAAGTATTAAAATTGAAACTGAGTAACAACAGACTATCAATTCAGCAAAAATGATTGTTACGTTTACCAAGTGACGAAATAACATGTACCGAATGTTGCAGTGGTGAGGTAGGTGATGATTTTCATTATCTGTTCAATTGTTTTAATGAAAATGTTGAAAGAAATCGTACTAAGTATGTAGATAAATATTGCACCCATCATTACAACGTGCCCAAAATTTTGTAGCCTTATGAATATGACTTGAAAACCTTAGAATGTAAAGCTTGCTCGATTTATTAGTTTGTATTTTTGATTTGTTTTGATCAACCCAACACCAACACACAAGAAAAGAAAGATTTTGTTATTGTTTTTGTTTGTTTGTTGCATGTGTGTATGTGCGTCGTAGTTTTTCACCATAGCTTTGCTTTGAGTTTGACCGCTTGTTCTTGTCTAATGTGTGAGGGGCACAGACACGCACGTACAGACACGCACGTACGCACACACACGCATACACATGCCCGCTCAATAACAGACAATAATAAATACAGCCTGTGAAGACAGCAGATCGATACTGGCATCGTGCGCCATAAAACGGTTGTTATTGATTTGAAAACAGTCAACGTTTAGGCCTACGAGTGAGCGTGAAAGACTGGTAGCGAATACCAAAAGCTCACGTAGTGAGTGCATGAGGACCTAAGGCGCTGATGCACGACCAGATTCGGCCGTATGGTTGAGGAGGATCGTTCGCATGGTCATGCGGTCGCGCCCGTCATGTCATCGCGTTCGTTCATCTTAAACGTCCTGGCTAACACACGAGACAGCCGAAACTGACGGGTTAAAGCATCGACGTATTCAACATTGCTACTCCAGAGTTACTATCCCTTGTGACCTCTGGCCCTTTGCTTCACTTCAACAGCTGGCGCTCATTGGCTGGCGGATGCGGTTTATTCGTTTGGAAATGGGCATGCTGTGTTTGGAACGGACAGGTTGGCATGCTCACAAACGATCCGTTTGAGATCAGGTTCGGACGGTCCTCTTCAGTCATGCGGCCGGAACGGCTCGTGTACCAGCGCCTTAAGTCAGTTAAAACAATGACCTGTGCTGGAACTTCATCGCATAACTGTGAAAGACGCCTGACAAGTTTACGACAATAACAAAATTATACTTGATAAATTTAAATGCTAAAAACACTAAGTAATGTTAAGCATGCATGTAAAATATACAAGAGGTAATTATGACAGATGCATGCATTAGTCCATTTTAAATGCGGCCAGCATGTGTAAATAAAACACATGAAGCCTATATATATTCACATCACGTGGAAGTTTCCAGTATTATTGTTGGTCGTTCAAAGAGGGTACGTGTCAGCCGCAGTGTCTAACCAGCTTTGTTTTGTTCTCTGATGACTCTGTGTAGCAGCAGCAGTAGTAGCAGCAGCAGCAGCAGCAGCAGCAGCAGCAGTAGTAGTAGAAGTAGTAGTAGAAGTAGTAGTAGTAGTAGTAGTAGTAGTAGTAGTAGCAGCAGCAGCAGCAGCAGCAGTAGTTTGTTTCTGATTACTTTCTGTTTTTACTTGAGGCGGTGACTTGAGATTCAGCTGCAGTGCCTTGGTGATTTAAGATCTGTGTTTGTTGCTTTAAAAAACAACAACTATGTTCAATAAATATGCGAGATGTCGTAGGTGGCTCGTCCATTGAATTTCTTCAATACTTTGCTGCTTCACTTCTCTGCATTATTTATGTTTATCCGACATACAGTAAAAGCTTTGACTTCAAATGGCTGTTGCTTCAAAACACACTCAATCTGTTGCACAATGCTGATCATTTTAACCTGTGTGTGTGTGTGTGTGTGTGTGTGTGTGTGTGTGTGTGTGTGTGTGTGTGTGTGTGTGTGTGTGTGTGTGTGCGTGCGAAAGGCCACACTGTAGAAAAAAGAAAAAAAGAAAAAAAGGAGGAGAAAAAAAACGTTGTTTTAAGTAATTGATTGTACTTGATCATTAAGCGTCCAGGACAGTTTATAGCCGATGAGACAGCGAAGGACTGTGGCTGCTGTAGGAATAAATTAGTTTTTATTTTTGTGTTTACATTAACGCACACATATGATATTGCCCAAATATTCTCGTGCATAGCGGGATGCAGCACTGTTGTTTATGTTTTCTGCCGACGATAACAAAGCAGGACGTCCAGTTCCATCTTTGCGATACTACTGTGATTGTAATTCAGTCTTTGTCACTAAAACTGCCATGAAAGTGTTCAACTCCGTGGGATTTATTATTGTACGATTAAAACAGTTTCGCGTGTGAACGTTCGTGTGTGTGCGCACGCGCATGTGTGTGCGCACGCGCATGTGTGTGTGTGTGTGTGTGTGTGTGTGTGTGTGTGTGTGTGTGTGTGTGTGTGTGTGTGTGTGTGTGTGTGTGTGTGTGTGTGTAATGCAGGTCTTGCCTGTTTAGCTTCTTGTGATTTGCATTGCTCATAGTCATTGTTATTGTTTTCCGCTTGAGGTGTCTCATCGTGAATGTAGACTATATTTTAATACTGTACATTGAGCCGAGCTGTTTTTATGTTAGAATTTTGCATTTCATAAATATTTCGTTATTAATATTATTATAACAATTATAATGTCGGCAAAAAAGAAGAAAAAAAGAAGAAGAAAACAACAACTAAAAAGCAGCCTGCGTTAGCGTTTATGTCGATTCTGGTAGGCGTAATTATTTCCCTTTAGAATACACCAAAGTCACGAGAAGCAATTTATCTGTGATCTGTGATCTTGTCTAAGCGTGTAGCAAGCACACAAAGTGTTGCACAAATCGGACACCGTGAGCTGGGAGTGCTATGAGCACGACCCCTCCAGCAACTGGCCCGCTGCAAGGCTGAGTTCACACAACCGAGTTCCAGCCATGTGACGGCTGCGTCCCTGCCGGAAGGTATCGCCTCAGACTCTTAGCACCAGTTTACCACATCCTTCCTCCAACCACTCCCTTCACTGGGTACGTCAGTTAACTGACGTTTGAGCTCAAATGTCACGGTAGGTTTGTAACAGACAGTTCAAATTATATTAGGCGTTTCTTTTATAGCCGATCACAATGCTTTCACCAGAACAAATATAACCCAAATCATTCTAATCCAGACGAACACATTTTTGTCTGGGCCTGACGCGCCCGATGTTTACGTGCGTGCTTCGACGGCTTGTTGTTTCTTCGTTGTTTTAAAGGAACTCTCCTTCGGAGGCCAAACTTCTCGTGTGCTTAGAGGAGGTTAAAGGCCCGGAACACGATCTGGATTAAAAGTTTTGTGACTGAACGTGCCATTGATTTTATGACGATCTTATAAGAGGACTTTCCCAGACAGTGTTACTAACAGACTGTTTTCACGAACTCTTTCCCGCGTTTTAGTATGACATCACTGATAGGATACCAGAACTTCTCAGTTTTGTGTACGTCATGCATAGATTATTTTTGCCAATGCTTATTTTTATTTATTTTTAAATCTGGAGAGTCTGTGTAAAATAATTTCATTTTCCTAACCTTTTTATGGGAAACAACATATAAAACAAAACAAAAACAAAAACGAAATAAATCAATAATATTTGAAATAGCCAAGACGAACAATAAAATGATGCCCTAATAAATAGCGTTCCTTCGAACATGTTATGTGTTGGGATCAGTGAAATGATGGCAAAATCATTTTGACGTCATTACGATATTAATAATTTGACATCAAGATTATAGAAAGGAGAAGAAAAGAAGGAAAGAATGACAAAACTGAAAAGAATGACTTGGAATATGCACACAGCAAGAGAACACAGGACGGGATATTGTGTGTGTGTGTGTGTGTGTGTGTGTGTGTGTGTGTGTGTGTGTGTGTGTGTGTGTGTGTGTGTGTGTGTGTGTGTGTGTGTGTGTGTGTGTGTGTGTGTGTGTGTGTGTGTGTTTCTGCCGCCTTCTTTTTGTATTAATAGATAATAAATGCATTCTTTCATGTGCTATTACATGGAGCCCACTGAACAAAAGCAACGAAGAACTGAGAATGAAACAGTGGTGTTTATATCTTCATAGTTCTTTTAAGTTTTTTCAAGAGTATGCAATCAAAGCAGAGATAATTTGGAGTTACTACCATTTATTTTTGGAGGACCAAAGTAAAAAGAACATTTGGCTTGACTGGCAAGAGACCGACAACGTAGATACAGGTCGTGGCTGGTAAACATGGGTGACCAGGTGGAGAGGTGGATAGAGCTGTGCACAAGGCTAGACGTCTGCGATAGGAAACTGGCAAAGCTGTTACTGCACAAGTAAAACGAAAGGTTCCAGATATTTCTTTTTTTGTTTGTTTTTTGATTGATATGAATAGTGTACCGCAACCATGCATTTAATTATTCTACTACTACCTGTCTGCGTAACGTGCGTGTTTGTGGCGTGCCACCGGCCGGTAGCTTTTGTCTTCTTCTTCTTCTTCTTCTTCTTCTTCTTCTTCTTCTTCTTCTTCTTCTTCTTCTTCTTCTTCTTCTTCTTCTTTCTCTTTCTCCTTCCCCTTCTTCTAAAATGGTGTCTGAAATATTTCCTGTAGTAGTATCGGATCAATACATTGACAAAAATTCGTCACTCAGCTCCTTGCACCCCGGTCCATCGTCGAGCATTATTAGTAAACGGCAGCTACCGGTCTCATCCAGTATAGTGATGTACACATTGCAAGATTAGGATATTTATTCAGAGAAAGATATTAAATTATTCACAAAATCATCGGTCAAGCCGCCCGACAAATTATTAGGCCTGAGCAGATTATGTGCCTGAGAGAACGCCATTGTCAATTGTTTGCAGGCCGAGTCTACAAAATGTGTGTAAAACATCAAATGTAATGAATTAATACGCATTCCGTAAATGGTTGCACCCCGTGGGGAGATACCCAGTCTATTTTTAGACCACTACAGTTAGTCTTAAACTGGCGTGTTTCAAAAGGCCCAAAGCAGAAATTAATGCTACAGAAAAATCGTACCTGGAACAATAAAAATTCATGCCAAAAATCGTTTTTTTTAAATCAAATCTGCGTGGGCTAGTCCCTTTAATACTCCAACTTTTCGCAACTTTTTACGCAGGGCGCTGCGGCGTGACATTTATGGGAAATTCTGTTATACAGATGCGCGGAAATAAGTAGTGCCCCTTCAGTTAACCTGTCGTCAAAATATGACTGACAGTGGCAGTTAGCTAATCAATGCACACAAGCCTGACACACCTGAGGCAAACTGAGTTTGCAAACTGCCTGTCCAGATCTTCCGACAGCGACCGGAGACCAGCTATACTGAAAACATGTGTATCCGGGCTGTGAACTGGGACATACGGTACCCAAATCGACTTGAAGGTGGAATAAGATTTATAGCATTTCCTTAACCACATCGAAGTGTGGAGAAATGTAATCTGAGATAGAAGAAAATATACCATCGTCATCTTGAACGACTACACATCGTCGATGGAAATCACCTTTCTGTTTGTTTGTTCAAGGGTCAGTACAAGAGTATGCTAAGTGTTTGGTACCAAGCTTGCAAAGTCAGTCTTGTTGAATTCGACGTTTCTTGTTCCAAACTCATTGCCTGATATAGAGATAATACGTTCTCGAGTTTGAATTTATTACACCGATCGCAGCAGTCACAACGCCTGCCGTCACTGCCAGCCCGTGAGATTCCTTATCTTACCGGCATGAAAAAGCGGATGATCATTAATTTTGTGAACGAACAGTCATCACATCAAACTCCGAAAGACATGCCGAGAGAATCCGAGCTGCAGCACACATCTTTGTTTCAAAACAGGTTCTCTCAAACTGTCGTCAGAAAAAGACGTGTAAGACTGCACGTCATTTCCCTTTTCGCCTTTGAAGTTGTTTTCATATTAGGTATAACACTTGCTTCCTGCTGTGTCCAGAACCCAGAACAAACCTGCTGTCTGTCGTAGCCTTAGCGTTGTTTGATACGGCAGACAGGACCCGAAATGTCATTACATATATCGATCTTTTAAACTTGCTGGCGCCGCCGTGCTTCCTAACCACAGATTTGTCGAAGTATTTGAGCAATGGGTGTGTCCTGGCGACAGGTTAATATCGTAACCAAATACGGCAGAATTTGGAGGAAGAATGCCGGAAAGCGAGGCTTGGAACTGCGCAGATATTCAACACTCAACCGGAAAGGAGAGGAAAGCAAGTCAGCATGTTACTTGGTTAGTTCTTGGATTTTAACGTCAACCACCTCAGGACGATTCACGCATTCAAAATTGTTTTACACCAGTTCAAAACAGAAGTGATTCAATCACAAGTGTTTTTTAATTTTTTTAATTTACTATTACAACGTTCAGAGCCCAAGAGCTGTGTGAAAGTCAAGGGGGCCGTCCTGGGCTCTCGTCTCGAATAAGCCTACGGTTCCTGTGGACGTAAAGCAACACTCAACCAAATTACAACGTTAAAAACCAGCCATCAACGCGCAATATTAGGGCCCACATGTTTGGGTACCGACTTGTATTCCGTAGGCACTCACCACGGGAACCTGCTTAAATCACTTTTGACTATATTTCATTCTGCGGATCACGTGTGTGTTAAGAAGTAAGGAGCGAATATGGAAAAGCAAACAAACATGAATGTGAATGGACAGGGAAGGGTCAAAATTAAGACGAGGAAGAAGTTCCTGGCAGCGGGCAAAGCATGGATGGCTATATTCTGACCTACTCCAGGATTTAAAGGGAGAAACATATGTCAGATCTGTGTTCTCGACAGAAGGGATCCAATTTCTGCGTCCGCAGTACCCCACTGCGGGTACGTGTATGTAATGCGCAACTATTCAAGGCTGAACAGGAAAGCAAAGCGAGGCTGGGAATGAGGTCTCGCTGCGGGCTTATTTGTCGCGTGGCCGGGCCATCACAGCACGTACAACACACATCCTATACGAGCAGTAAACGTAGGACTATGGTAGGACTATGCTTTACATGTGTATAGAATATCATATTTAGGTTAATATGTATCATGCGAGCGCTCAGGGCGTTGATGAGCGCATGATAAATGTACATTATTATTATTATTATAAACGTGGTCTGCGGCACGGTCTCAGCCTCAGCCCAAGACGGATCTGAGTAAGATCATCACTCGCCATCCGGCTCAGTATCATCCCTCAGTCTTTGCCAACAATTGTGAGGCAGGCAACGACGGACCGCTCTCTGGGGGCCGGGGAACTCTCACTCAGGCTGGCTTCGCCACGTTGTAACTAACCTTTTCGTCAGCAGGAGGCATACTAACTGTTGTTTGGCGGTTGAAGTAGAATGGGCAAAGTGAATACCTCGACAGTCACTCGGCGGCAGTGACTGAAGGGTCTCCTCTGGATGACAGCCCTCCACCGTCTAATGTCTGATGTTTTCCCTCATCTTGTCTGGAATCTCAGGGCTGTCATTTCATTCCTTTTTCCTATGCTCTTTCTGTCTTGTCATTTGTCTGCTAATTGCCCGTTCTCCTGACCCCCACCCACACCCCACATTTTTCAATGTTTTCGTTAAGAGACAGACTTTTTGTATGGCTCTTGTCGAACAGCTAGGAGATGAAAGCTGGTAGGTGGGATATACGTTTTGCTGCCATATGGCACTGGTATTTGCCATTAGGTATTTATATAACATGATCAAAACACACAAACGGTTATAAAGAACGCATATTTCAATTAGACAATCAAAGCAATACAAATTTTTATTGCCAGCGCCGTTTTTAAGCGACAAATAAACAGACAACACACTCCTGTTTTGATTTAAAAAAGAGATTGATTCTGTCCATTTATTTAAAAAACAAACAAACGAAAAACCGCTTTCTTTAATCTGGTACTCATAACTCAGACGGAATGGTCGACGATACAAGTATGCCCTAACGGCCTTAAAATTATGCTTTTGTAACAAGATACACACTAAAGGGACTCTAACTCTCCGAAAATTCGTTTTATGTTTGTGTATGTTTTGCTTTATATTTGTCTGTGTGTTGCTTTTGCAGATTTCACTTGAGAAAGGGTTTACATATGAGAAGAGTTTTGACTCTGAGAAAGTTTGGTCATCCTGAATTACCCTGCGGTTGACAGCACGTTAAAATCCAAATACTGACTAGTTCCAGCGGTCTGACATGTACCCATAACGCTGTGGCGGTAGGCGCGCAAGGCTGACTGCACCCTGGATGTGGCAGTTCACTTCAGTTCAAGATGGTATCTATGCGCTCGGAAAAGCCCATGGCGCTCCACCCCGTCTCTCAGAAGTTGTCCCAAATTCTCCTCAAGCTCATCAACACTTCCGATCTTCCGAGACGCAAGCCATTTGTGATGGTTGCTTTGCTCACCAGTCTATTTGCTCGGTCATTTTCATTCACTCCGGCATGTCCAGGCAGTACATCCACAGGATATTTCTTAAGTAAGTAAGTAAACATGGTGCGTAACGTCCACAGAAATCATAAGGCTTATTAGGGACGGTAACAAGATATTTCGAAGGTGGATGCCGAACATTTATACACGCCAGTCTGGGCTTCCAATTCCAGTTTTCACTTTTTGTTGCAAGCTCATTGAATCTGTTAGGATGATGGCATGTGGTATGGATGTAGCGGAGCGAGGTAGTCTTTTAGAGTCGATAGAAGCGGCCTGGAACCAGCGTCCCGAGGCCAGAACGAATGCTGGGACAGCCATACAACTGGAAGCTAGCAAGCTGATAAACGATCAGACTTGTATCCATTACCTTTATTGCTCACATTCCACTGTCCCAGATGTGGTTAGCTGGAGTGATCCAGACATCAGCTGGACACAAGGGGTGTCTGTTTCTCGTCTCGTCTCCAGTGCTAAGTGTTGTTTGTGGCCAGAGGAAGTTAAGGTAATAGACTGAATGGTAACTGAACGTCGGTCGTTTCAGAGACTGCAGGCAATGCAGCCTCTCTCCTGGTTAGTAGACAGCGGACGGCGAGTCTTTCGGGGACTTTAACGTCATCACACCGGCGATGCATGCTCTGGTTAGTGACCGACAGTGCTTGCCTACAGTATACAGCATATAGTACAAGGATACAAGGATATTTATTCGCCATGACATTTAAATGTACACAGGAATTTGTCTTGGTGACGTTCCATTCATACAGTGCATTAACTAATAGACAAACCATTACAATTAACCATGTTTAAAAGTTATAAACAAATAAATTTAAATTCAACAATGTAACAATCTCATTCATGCAGTGTAAACACACACACACACACACACACACACACACACACACACACACACGCACGCACGCACGCACGCACGCACGCACGCACGCACGCACGCACGCACGCACACACGCGCGCGCGCGCACGCACACGCACACACAACATGGCATAACGTTTCGAAGTTCGCACAGGCGGGTGCGAGGAACCTGCACATCCGATTCTAAAACAAGCCACCCCTAAATCACAGCTAATCACAGTCACATAAAAACTTCATTTTGAATTATATGCACTATGGAGCATCACAAAAGGCCAGCTACGATTAAAATGGAACGGTTACGACTGTAGGAGAGAAAAAAATCTTGGAGAATATCTAATAATAACACACACTAAAACTCAAACTGGAACAGTTACAACTGTTGCTGGATAAAATCCGTAACGGTGCTTATGTAACAGCACTTCCGTAAACCACCCTCCCCTCAACACTTCCTGCTACGACTATTTACATGTAATTATTAATAATTCCTGTAAATTAAAACGAACTTTAAAACACCCCAGTAAAAACTAAAATTAAATAACTGCCTCAAAGATGTATGTATCGCAAACACGCACACACTTTCCTACCCACCTCCACACACGAGTAGCATACTCGTACTACTTCAGGTAAACGAAAACAGTTAAGAGTGCCATCATATTAAATAACATGCTTCCGTGTCGCACCGACAGACGCATGCACGAACTCACAGACACCCACATGCACTGCTTCAGTGACAGACCAAGATCACAGTCACGGGTTGTAGAACTGTATCAGGATCTCACGCCGTAGGCTAAATTTCATCAGCTGCCGGAAGAAGTACATTCTCTGCTGCGCCTTCTTCATGATGGAGTTGGTGTTCATCTCCTAGTCCAGCCCAGAGGAGACGACTGTACCCAGAAACTGAGCTGAACAGAGGTGTGGTTGGAGATGCAGTCGCTGATGAAGAGGGAGTCCACTAAAAAGTGCAGAATCTAGTGACAGAGTGATAGAGGGACAGACAAATGTGGAAGTTTATCCAAAGAGTTTCTGTGGTAATACTGTATTGAAGCTCGGCCTTTCTGGATAATAACTGACGTTCGCATGTTCTGGGGCTGGGGCTGGGGCTGTTAATCAGCGCGTGTCCTGCACGGCAGTGACATCTGCCCTTTCCCGTGATCAGAATGCATCCAAAGAAAAGAGGACCCTAGCGACATCGCTGGAGTGGTAATTAATAAGTTGGTAGGACCATCCTTCCCGATGGCAACCCTGTTCAAAGAGCTGCAGGACTGGTATGATCAACGAAGCGTGAAGCCCGAGAGCTCTACTGATTGTGCAAATCACCGCCCTGTGCACGACTCCACGATCCACAGCAATTAGACCAATCAGAACTGGGAACTTTGCCTACAGGTCAATGGATCGTTGTTGGAGGCGTGGGGGGGGGGGGGGGGGGCAACCGGGGGGTGGGGGTACAGGGCGGGAGATAGGATGAGGGGTGGGGGGGGGGGCAAATGGATGGAGGTTTACAGGGCTGAGTTGGGGGGTAGGGAGTTTTTGTTTTTTTTTTGGGGGGGGGGGGGGGGGGAGTGGCTGTAAGGGGTATGGATGGGGGGAGAGGGGCAAATAGGTGGAAGTTTATAGTACCGGGATGGAAGTGGGTGGAGGGGTACAGAGCGGGCGGATTGGAGGGATACAAAGCGGGGAGGGAGTGCAAGTGGGTGGGGGCTACAGGATGGAGAGGGGGGGCAAGTGGGTGGAGGGTACAAGGCGGGGAGGGGTGTTGGAGGAGTACAGGACAGAGAGGGGGGCAAGTGGGTGGGGGCTACAGGATGGAGAGGGGGGCAAGTGGATGGAGGGTACAAGGCCGGGAGGGGGGCAAGTGGGTGGAGGGTACAAGGCGGGGAGGGGGGCAAGTGGGTGGAGGGTACAAGGCGGGGAGGGGGGCAAGTGGGTGGAGGGTACAAGGCGGGGAGGGGGCAAGTGGGTGGAGGGTACAAGGCGGGGAGGGGTGTTGGAGGAGTACAGGACAGAGAGGGGGGCAAGTGGGTGGAGGGTACAAGGCGGGGAGGGGGGCAAGTGGGTGGAGGGTAAAAGGCGGGGAGGGGGGCAAGTGGGTGGAGGGGTAGATGACAGAGTAGTACCTGGAGTACTGGGTCAAAACTCACGGATACCAGCCTTCATATAATTTTCGTATATTACCGGTGAAATCAGCCCCTAGCGTGATTTGAACCCTCGACCGCTAACCCTGGAAGAATAAGTTGGCTTGACCACACCAGTATATAAAAGCTGCCAGGTGCTGACGTGTAGGACCTGTTTGAGTGTGTGTAGCACAGGGCATATCAACATGCTTCAGATAAAGGGAGAAAGTATTTTTCCCATGGGACTTCCCACCCTTCACGTTTCCCAACACAGTCTTCCCACGCACATGTGACAAAAACAGTTCCGTTTTGTTCAAAATGGTATTTACGCGCTCGGAAAAGCCCATACTCGTTCCACCCTGTCAGATATTTCCCCAGCAATAATTGCCTTTGAAACAGTTCCGTGGCTAGTCGAATTTACGATGGTCCGTTCTAGTCCTTTCGATGTAGATTGTGGAGCTTTTCCTCTTTCTAATCCCGTCTCCTCCGGGCCAGCGGTGGTGTGAAGTGCTTGGCTTTGTGCCCACTGGTTGCGTCTCAAGTTCCTCAACACTTCAGATCTTTCGCAACACTGTGACAAACTACTGGCGGTTGTTGCTTCCTCTCCACCCCAACCCATCACCCCCCTCCTCTATATCCGCGGTCATTTCGCTTGGGCTGGGCGCATCGAGGACAGTAGATCCACATCAGCCGTCAGGATGGCTGTGGAAGTGTTCATTTTACAGTGGAACAGTCTGGCAGGAGTTAGCTTGAACAAATGAACCCAATAACTCTAGTGAACGTTTCCCTATCAGCTTACACCACAGTTCCTCCGATAAT
>OY757554.1:7775668-7780668 GCA_963584105.1 Alviniconcha strummeri
GCACCTGTTGTTGCTAAGGATTGTATAATGAAGATTTTGTCTGAGGATTTCTGAGAATGAGATGTTATGGTGGTTGCGACTTTGAATTGTCATAATGACAAGACAGGGAACCGAATTTGATTAATTTTGCATCATTTTAAAGATGATTTTGTGCTCCTTACTGTGATATAAATAATCCCAAATGACAAACAGTACCAATGTCACTCATTTCGGAAGGTAAGGTCACATATCTCGTTACAAGTCCGAAGCCCGAAGGGGGAATATTGTTTTCTCGTAGCTAAGACGACTCAAACGCCAAAATGACTGATGCGTAGCAGCTCGCATGAGATGATAGCACCAGTAAGCTACACCGCCGAGCAGCTAGGGTACACGATAGAAAATACACCTGAGCCGGTTAAACCACAAACAATTAAAATGAACAATTCAGAATGGAAGAAAAAAACAAAACAAAACGCCCGGTAGGCCGATCCTGATGGAAGGGGAGGGGTGTGTGTGTGTGTGTGTGTGTGTGTGTGTGTGTGTGTGTGTGTGTGTGGTGTGTGTGTGTGTGTGTGTTGTGTGTGTGTGTGTGTGTGTGTGTGTGTGTGAAGTTTACTTATCTTTTTATTTATGAGACCATGTCCACATCGGCCCAAACGATCTTCATGCCACGCTTTTTCTGATCTCAGCGCGCCTCGGATTAACCTTTTCACGCCACCTCGTGGCGGAAGTCGAGGCGTGACAAAGTGGAGGGCAGGAGATGTGAATATTTAGTGACAGCAAGTTCCCCAAGCATAACAGTGCCAGTCACCAGTAGTGCCGTGCACCTGCACTCTCGGGGACGTTGTTACGCGATCGCACCAGGTTTCCTCTCACGTTCAATGCAACGTCACGAGTTTTTCACCTCATCTCAGCCACTTCCTTTTCTGCTTAGTAACGACGACCCGTTTACCTTCGCTTGCTATTGTGAACGACGTTCTCTTTTAATTAGTATTATGAATGACATTCCGCTTCAGTTAGTATCGCCAGCGATTTTCTGTTTCATTCAGTAGCTTGTGATGAACGACTTTTTTTTTTAATTTTAGTTTCATGAATGGCTCATTATTGTTTGAGTTATTATCACGAATTACTTTCTGTTTCAGTTAGAATCATGAAGGATTTTGTGTTTTTGTTAGTTCAACGACTTTGAGGTTTTAGTTAGTTTAGTAAATGGCTTGTTGTTGCAAGTTAGTATCATGAACAACTCTCGGCTTTAGTTTCTTGAATGGCTTGTTGTTTCTTTCACTTATTATCATTTCTGTTTTGTTTTGTTTCGAGAATGGCCTGTTGTTTCCAAGTCCCAATGTTCTGCCTTATTGCGTTTCCCATTCTTCGCGCATTTACCGCCAATAATGTTTGCTACTGATGATTTCAAAGCCGATATATCCACCCCTATTCCGTGTTTGCTGTCATGTTTGATGTCTAAACTTCATTTATTCCATGTGTGTACCGGTGTGTCGTAGCTTAGAAAATGCATACATGTATAATTAGATGTAGACTAGTCCCTTGTTTGGGCGAGGGCTGGATGTAAAAAAGTTTACATGCTTATCTGTCAACCTCCTAAATAAAGAACATATCCCCTCCCCTTTCTCTCCCTCACTCCCTTCTGTATCTTAGTTACCTTCCTACTTTCTGCATTCTGTTGCTGTCGTCTGTTTGTACAGTGACGTCTCTGTCTGTCGGTCTCTGTCTCTGTTTCTCTATCTCTGTCTGTTTCTGTCTCTGTCTGTCTCTGTCTGTCTGTCTGTCTGTCTGTCTGTCTGTCTGTCTGTCTCTCCCCCCCCCCCATCTCTCTCTCAGACGAATTTGCTGTTTGTCTTCTGGCAGTCGGCGACATGCAGTGCAGCAAATTCGGTATGTTCTATGGGAACATTGAGCCACACGCTGGAGCAGCCCTGCACATGTCCCAGAAGAGAGACCTTGCAAGCTCACCTTCCGGGTCACTGACAAACTGTGGTGAGTACGCCTGAAGTATTGTTTGCCACATATAAATCACACACACACGCGCGCGCGCGCGCGCGCGCGCGAGAGAGAGAGAGAGAGAGAGAGAGAGAGAGAGAGAGAGAGAGAGGAGAGAGAGAGAGCTCATACAGACTTACATTACTGGAATTTAGGAAACTACCGCTACGTAACTACAGATGCCGAATGAACTTAGGTTTGTTGATCACACCCGTACATCTTACCCCTCACTACAACCAACGCAGAGCGAACTGAAAGCCAAGGAATCAGCTCTGACAAATGGTTCATTAACTGAGTTTTGTCCCGACCAGTTTACATTGTCTACTAAAACGGGCTGGAGCCGCGCCTACGCCATTGACACTGCCCCGCGTCCACGTGGTTGTGAGGGCGCGAGGTGACCACAAGCAGCCCGAGGCAAGTGGCAGGCCACAGCCAGAACGGGGCTTCTGAGAGAAAACTCCGTTGTCGTCGCAGTCAGGAACAAACACCGATTCGGGAAACTTGTTAAGGACTCGTTTGTCCTCGCAGACAGGGAAGAAATAATAGGTACGATAGAAGTTGACGATCAAGGAGTAGATAATAGAATCGAGGGAAGAAGCAATGTGTGTTTTGGCTACACTGGTGAAGCGATGTGTGTTTTGACCCACTGTTCAGGCGGTATGTGTTTTGACCCACTGTTCAGGCGGTATGTGTTTTGAATCACCGTTCAGGCGGTATGTGTTTTGACCCACTGTTCAGGCGGTATGTGTTTTGACTCATTGTTTAGGCGGTATGTGTTTTGAACCTTGTTTAGGAGGTATGTGTTTTGACCCATTGTTTAGGCGGTATGTGTTTTGAACCACTGTTCTACGGTATGTGTTTTGACCCACTGTTCAGGCGGTATGTGTTTTGACCCATTGTTTAGGCAAGGACTTAGGAAGAGAACGTTGCCTTTCCTTGCACAGCAGAGTTAATAGTGACCACTTGCACTGTACTGTATTGTTGGTGAGCTCGTTTTTGGGTGGTCAGGTCAGTATGGAGGACTGATTTTGTTACTGTAGACTCTCTGCACACATAGCTGTGGTGAAACAGCGGTCGGAGTCTCTTATGTGTTGTCAAGCGTGAAGATCTTAAGAGCTGGAGAATCTCTCACGTAAGCACGGTTTCGTTTGACAAATTAATGTTCTCAACCAACACAAATATTCCATTTTTGGTCAGGATGTGTATTCAGATATGCGAGTTTTCCCACGGAAACACAAGTACAGCCTTCACGGCGCAGTCGGCACATTTCTAGCGCTCAAGTCATCAATTGAAGTGAAGATCCGTTTGTATAGAGCATTAGTCATGCACATAATTAAATGCTGACCCCCCCCCCCCACACACACACACACACATACGCCGTCCCCCCGTCGTCCCCCCCCACCTCCCCCACAGCCGTCCCCCGCTCCCCACCCCCACAACACATCCCAGCCCCCCCTCCCACCTCCACGCGCGTGCGTGCCTTCTTGACTATAACTTTAAATTAGCATGGCGTATAACAGCGTGTCCATTACTTTGCACTGTCAGCCGTCCCTAATAAACCTTACGGCTTCTGTGGACGTTAAGCACCATGTTTACTTACTTTTGCTCTGTCCTAATTAGTTTATCGATAATGAATATGATCTTAGTGATGGGGATGAATGTTGCTTCCCTGGGCCTATGACCTTTAACACTTTGTAACTGTAACGATTACTTTAATGACAGTAAGGTCTGTTGCTAATGTGCAGTTTACGTATATGGTGGCAATGAAGTGTCGTTATTGTTGTCGTCACTGACCTCCTCGTCCGCAATTTATGGAGTCATAAAACTGAAATATCAGGTCTTCATTTTCTCATTTTATACATACGATTGTAAATTCGAGTTTACAGTCGCTTTGGTTATCTCTCTGTATAAAGAATTTCAAAATTCAGCTTGCGCTTTGGCTGCAGCTGTCTAGTTCGTGTACAATACTATTATATTACTGTTAGGTTTAGAGGCAGGGTGACGTCGTTATTAGTTGTCGCTGAATGTAATAACGCGAGGAAGACAAATAAGATAGAAAACAGTATCTGTGTGTAAGATCTGTTTTACTTCAGACAGCGCGCGCGCGCGCGCGCACGCACGCCTGCACACACACACACACACACACACACACACATCCATACAGCCGTCCCCCCTCCACACAAACACACACACACACCACACACACACACACACACACACACACACACACACACACACACACACACACATCCACACAGCCCCCCTCTCTGTCTCTCTCGCCATGCCCTCCCCCACATAGGTTCTTTGTATTTACTTGTATGCCCGGTGAGAGTTGCCGCAGGTGAGTCAGGCCCTTCTTGTTGTGTTCGTAGGAACGTCTTCTGAACGGAAATTAAATCCTTTTGTTCGTTGATTCGTCTTTGAATAGTTTGATTCAAACGCACTACGCCATACCCTGCTTTACAAAGAAGTCAAGTTTTGACAATTTTAATTGTAAATGCGACATGCAGGAACTAAATGGAATTATTCTCACTACTGCATGAATACTGCACCTTTACAAAATGTGATGTCAACATAAGCTAGCACAGATCTCATTGTCCCACTTACTGCCTTATTTAAATCTTTTCCATTTCCGGGAAAACTAAGTTTGAAAAACACTGTCTCTCCTTTTCCTTGTCTGTCTCTCTCTCTCTCTCTTGCGAGCATTGTCATTGGGGGCATTTTCAATAATTATAAGCAAAACCAAAACCAAACCAAACAACAACAACAACAACAACAACAACAACAACAACAACAACACACACACACAGAAACACACGTACACAAGAAGGGGGAAGTGCTCACTATAACAGTCACTCTGACAGAAATGGTCACACACATGCAAGGAATCATAGTTCCGTGTTGAAGCAAAGATTCAAAGATTCAGACCAAAGGCACTTACCGCCTTGGGAAGGGAACATGGCTGGTTGAGTGTTGCTTTACATCCACAGAAAGCTTATTAGGCACGGGAGCCCAGGACGGCC
>OY757554.1:7783168-7819092 GCA_963584105.1 Alviniconcha strummeri
CGCATTCACAGGCACCCGCGCACAGGAGTGTATACACTGTACAACACATAATAAACGGGGACTTGCGGCGGAGGAAGCCAGCGGAAGACATGGCTTTCAGTTGCTTTTGTGTGTGTGTGTGTGTGTGTGTGTGTGTGTGTGTGTGTGTGTGTGTGTGTGTGTGTGTGTGTGTTTTCTTCTTCTTCTTCTTCTTTTGGCTGGGTGTTCAGTGTCAGGAATCAACAAATCTCTAAGGGCAGATTCATTGCCTCCTTACACACTGTGATAATATATATCTTTAGTATGTACACCATACAACCATGCACCAGTTTACAGTGTCACTTCATTCCAAGCCACATAATGCTTAGCTGTAACCTGCAGAATGACCGGGATCCTTTACGTGCTACTGCGGTAACACGGGGGTGGAACAGATACCGAAAAAAGGAATCAGAATAGAAACTTGACCCTGGAGAGGAACATTTTCCTGCCGCTCCTGCCGGCATGAGTGTCTTGCACATGGTGAAGCTACAGAATTTTGAGTGAGATTGGCGAGCCCTTTTGTTTCTTTTATTGTGTCGTGGGTTGCTTGCTAAGGACACAAGATGCATCTACAGCATCCTGGGGTAAACATCACGTGTCGAGTGTTTTTTGTTTCTTTTGCTGGGCCGTGAACGGCCTGCTAGAGACACAATTATGGTGAAGCTACTGTGTCGTGGGTGAGACTGGCGATTGTGTTTCTTTTCTTTGCTGGGCCGTGAGTGGCTTGCTAAGGACACATGGTGAAGCTACAGAATCCTGGGGGAGAGCATTAACTGGCGAGTGCATTTTATACCGAGTGTGTTTGATTTATGCTTGGTTGTGCTGGCGCTGTTAAACTTCGGGCGACACTACAATCTCCCACGGGAGAGCATTAACCGGCGACTGGATTTGACGGATGGCGGTGTGAGTGTCTTGGCACGATTAAGGGACAAATGGTGAAGCGACCGTCTTCTGCGAGACAGAATTAACTTGACTTTGGGTATATTTTATGCTTGCGTGTGCGTGTGCACTGCGCCGTTGATGTGTAAAAACTGCATTTTTTTTAAATTGGCTTTTCGCCCGACGTAACACTTTCCTCAACACGCGATTCTTCTTCTCCGCCCTTGTTTGTTTTCCCTTCCTTTTGTCCTAACTAGCAGTGGTAAAGATGAACTCGTCTTCCCCTTAGAGCAAGGCATTTTACGGACGATGATCTATGCTTGTTAGGGCCCGATTGCTCACCGCCGCAGACAGTGGCGTGTTTAGTGGCCAAGATTGATGAAGTATGCACCTTCCAGTAGGCTAACTCTGAGCGTCTGCTGGCGTGGCGGTGTTGGGTCCTGCACTGCTCAGCCCTCATCCAGATGCAGGTGGGACGGACGATGCTGTTGTTGCACGCCCAGTTGTTTCCGGCGGGGACCGAGATCCCAGGAGGTGGAGAAAGGGTCAGACTGTTCGATACATAACGCTAAACTGTCACCACCGCAATGATTCTGCTTAAAGTGGGCAGCGGTGTCAACCATTGTCTTGATAATCACAACTGTTGAAGAGAGAAGCTGAATCAAACCGAGGTCCGTCTGTTTACCAGCCTTACCGCTTGACCTGACTGGCTTACGTGGGGGCGATGCCATCATATGGACACACTGCAGATGTTTCGGGCTGTCAACTAGCCTGCAGCTTCAGCCAATAACAATAATAATGGAAATTTGTAAAGTGCCTGCCCTGCGGCTCAAAGCGCTGAACAAGCATAGTATTAACACACATAATGTACATCGAGATAGAAATGTTATCAGCAATAAAAATAGATATAACAAAAAAGAAGCAGAAGAAGCTAACATAATGTAGACATGGGTTCAAGCGTAACTATGCAAAAGATGCACACACACACACACACACACACACACACACACACACACACACACACACACACACACACACACACACACACACACACACACACACTGTACAGACTGATAGGGGTGATGGACAATGTTGCTTAGCTGAAATATTCTGAGAAGAGAAATGTCTTGAGTTTGCTTTTGAAAGAAGAGAGAGTAGCAGAGTGCCTGATGTCTTGGGGGAGATTGTTGCAGATGTGGGGGCCAAAGTGTGAGAAAGTGCGAAAGCTATGGGTTTTGCGGTTGAAGCGTTGGAGTTTGAGCATGCGTGTGTCTGACGAAGAGCGGAGAGAGCGGGAAGGACTGTAAAGGTGAAGTAGCTCTAAAAGATAAGACGGAGCGGAACCTGTGATTGCGTTGCAACACTTGCAAGCAGTTTTGTATCTTATTCGTTCAGAAATTGAGAGCCAGTGGAGTTGCTGTAGGAGAGGTGTGCAGTTTTGATGCCGTAGTGCTCTGAGAATGAGGCGTGCAGCAGTATTTTGGACTTTCTGCATCGGTTGAATTACAGAGTTGGGAGTGCCCAATCAGAACGGCAAAAATAATATTCCGAGCAAAAACCCCGAAGAGTGGCCGCTTTGTTGACACCACGAGCTAAAAACAAAACTTTCAACAACATCTACACACACACACACACACACACACACACACACACACACACACACACACACACACACACACACACACACACACACACACACACACACACACAGAGGAACGGTGCAAGCTCATTGATAATAATAATAATGAATACTTAGAGCGCCTAACCCGCACAGGCCCTAAGCGCTTACACGTTCTGTACAAATACGTATTTGTCAAAATTCAATGCACACACGCACGCACATACACAGACCCGCACACGCACGCACGCGCACGCGCATACACGCACACACAGACACAGACACAGACACACGCACACGCACACACACACACCGGTGGCATATCAGGGCAATCAGGGAAATGAGACTGAAGAAAAGGTTTTTAAAAAGAAAAAAGTTTTCAAGGAAGATTTAAAAGAGCTGACAGAGGTAGAATGGCAGACAGAAACAGGGAGTTGATTCCATATAACTGGAGCCTGGTAAGAGAAAGAGCGCTGACCACAGGACTTAGTTCGGAAGGATGGTACTGTGAACACTCGGGTGTCTGTAGAAGAGCGGAGCTGCCGGGAGGGAGTGTAAAGGTGAAGAAGTTCTGAAAGGTGGATGGGAGCCTGATGAGAAATGATATTAGAGCGAAGCAAAGACCGTTTGTATTCGATCCTCTGCTCAATAGGTAGCCAATGAAGAGAATGAAGCATAGGAGTGACGAGAAATCTCAGCTGCCCAGCTGTTCTGTTATTCATGAATTGTTATGAAAATATATGGAATAAATTTTGTTTAAACCAAATATCAGCTGCAATCAAACGAGATGAATTTCATCCATTTGCATGCTAGAATCAGATTCAAATCATCGTGCATTCCATCAGTCATCACAGTAGTGCATTCCGTCAGTCATCACAGTAGTACATTCCATCAGTGATCACAGTAGTAGATTCCATCAATCATCACAGTAGTGGATTCCATCAGTCATCAGAGTAGTGCATTATATCAGTCATCAGAGTGGTGCATTCCATCAGTCCTCAGAGTGGTGCATTCCATCAATTAACACAGTAATGCATTTCATCAGTTAACACTGTAGTGCATTTCATCAGTTAACACAGTAGTGCATTCCATCAGTCATCAGAGTGGTACATTCCATCACTTAACACAGTAGTGTATTGCATCAGTCATCAGAGTGGTGCATTCCATCAGTTAACACAGTAGTGCATTCCGTCAGTCATCAGATTGGTGCATTCTATCAGTCATCAGAGTGGTGCATTCCATCAGTTAACACAGTAGTGCATTCCGTCAGTCATCACAGTACTGCATCCCGTCACTGATCGTGAAGGCTTTGCGGGGAACAACATGTACGAGTTAGTTGGTGACAAGCGCATAGAGAACAGGTCACCACGAAGACAGGTCAGGAAAAGATACGCAGGAAGAGACAAATTTCACACACTCTGCAACTAGAGGTAGCGCTAATGGTGATTGGCCGTTCTCTGCAGATCCATTTCGCTTTAAGATGACTTGGCATGGCCACAGGCTACGACGCACTATACCATACGATGCGTCAAACGGCGCTGAACGCTTTGGCACCCGCCGTGCTGGTCACTTAATTAGGGAAATAGCCAGTGAAATGAAGGAGACTGAGCCAGGCGTA
Organism: Alviniconcha strummeri; assembly: GCA_963584105.1. Classification (NCBI taxonomy): domain Eukaryota; kingdom Metazoa; phylum Mollusca; class Gastropoda; family Provannidae; genus Alviniconcha; species Alviniconcha strummeri. The sequence goes on from OY757554.1 coordinate 7,787,302, forward strand.
GTTAGAGCCAGACTTCCCGGGGGTGGGGGGGTGGGGGGGGGTGGGGGGGGGGACCATAAAACATTGTCACCACTGGGTACAGCAGGTCTCACTGTCTTGCAACGTGCGTCAAGTGTCACGACTGAGTTGCAGTAATTTTCACAACGCGGTGATCAACAGAGAAGAGGGTGATGACAGCATACGCGATGATGCTCTGGGAGCCCATTTCCACACCCTCGTCGCCCCTCTGCCCCTCCTTACCAGCAGTAACAGTTACTAGCAGTAGCTCTTACTCTCGTGCATTATACCCACATGAGTTCGCGTTGCAAACACGAATAAAGTTATTTTTTCCCGATAAGCTATCTAACGAAGAGGAGGAGCATTGCACGATGATACTATGGAAGTCAGTTTTCGTAGTCTCTGTTATCATTGTCACCATTGTGCAGAGCATTGGATCACGTGTGATATTGTCACCATCGTGAAGAGCATTGGATCACGTGTGACATTGTCACCATCGTGCATCACGTCACTGGATCGCGTGTAACATTGTCACCATCGTGCAGAGCATTGGATCACGTGTGACACTGTCACCATCGTGCATCACGTCACTGGATCACGTGTGACACTGTCACCATCGTGCATCACGTCACTGGATCACGTGTGACACTGTCACATCGTGCATCACGTCACTGGATCATGTGTGTCACTGTCACCATCGTGCAGAGCATTAGATCACGTGTGACACTGTCACCATCGTGCATCACGTCACTGGATCACGTGCATCATTACGATTATCGATATCGTGATGATGGCGATGATGATCATCATCATCTCGCGCTGTCATGGCACTCTCCTGTATAACTTCAGGTCCCCTCTGCTGAGAATTCAGAGTTTTCTTTCAAGCCTGGAGTATGTCAGAATAAAGCTTTGCATGTTTCGCCGACTACCAGGCATTCCACCTGTCCAGTTTCTGTCCCTCCGAATCGCGCAGACTCGTTTTTTCCCGCATCATCATCCACCATAAAGTAATGTGTTGCAGCAGTGCATCAACCTTTTCCTCGAATAACTGTCTGTTTCATGCTTGAAAAAGGTGTCTTCAGTGAACATTTCCCGCTATGGTTCGGGCTGAGTCATAACACATGGACACCAGCGAGAACACCAAGGCTACATTAAAATGTTGTTATGCGCTGCAGAAGTATGTGGCGGCCATCTTCAGCCTTGAGATACTCGTCGCATAACAGCATCCACTCCTCAGAAATGGAGATAAATCCTGCTGGTTAATAGTAATAAAAACACAATAACGGTCATGCAGACATGGGACGCATCTGTGAATGTACACTTGTGTATACCGGGTGACCCTCAGTGTTCAGCCGGGGAAGGCCATAACAACTGAAAATCTGCGTATGTTTTGTAGTGTGTAACTAAAATAAGGGTTCTTCTGAACCTTCTGCGTGTTTTCATATATTTTTTCCAACATTTGTTTTTACTTGTGATCTGGCGAACTGTGTTGCATCCTGACCACCTTCACCGTTTACTTGTGATCTGGCGAACTGTGTTGCATCCTGACCACCTTCACCGTTTACTTGTGATCTGGCGAACTGTGTTGCATCCTGACCATCTTCACCGTTTACTTGTGATCTGGCGAACTGTGTTGCAACCTGACCACCTTCACCGTTGGCTTGGAGTTAACTGTCCAGGATCCATCAAAATGAAAGTACGCACAAGAAATAAAGAAAGAAAGAAACACACACACACACACACACACACACACACACGCACGCACGCAGGCACGCACGCACGCACGCACGCACGCACGCACGCACGCACGCACGCACGCACGCACGCACGCACGCACAAAATAATAATAATAATGATAATAATAAATTTAAAAAACACTCACCAGCACAACGAAAAACGAGCATAACAGTTCCAGAGTTATCTGATCCGGATGCTTTCATTAGCAACCGCAACATGTTGACGACTTAAACCAAACCGAATGTCTGATGGTAAGTTTGCCGTTTCAGACTTTGATCCGATTCGCTTACGGTTCCCGTTGTTTGTGGATCAGCTAAGACCGCTCAGCTGTAGGCCTAATACAGGCCTAATGCAGCCCCGTTCTCCCACTTCTCCGTCAAGTGGGGCTGCAAATGCTGGAAAATCTGGCAACTGACCGCTATTTTTGTGTTCGTTTAATCTCACTGTCAACACTGAGAAGTCTGACAACGCGGTTCTGTTTCCAGTTTGCACAGTCTTCAGTCTCCGCAATCACTGCCGGGAAGGAACCGCGAGAATACAGATAAGAAAGTTAGGAGGCTTTAAATGTTTCCAAGGTGGCTTTTTTCTTCTTCCCTTTCTCTCTTTAAAACAGTATACATGACTCTTTTTTAGTCGGCCGTTGGTGTTAACGATGACGTCCTCGGTGGGTCATGTGTTGGTTGTAAGCTGGCTGCACAGTCCTAGATTGGACAGCCAGAGTGGAGCTCGGTGAATACAGTCACAATGTCACCTGTTGTCATTGTTGAAGCTGTTGTCACTGGTGGTGGTGCCGATGTTGTCACTGTTGAAGCTGTTGTCACTATTGGTGGTGCGGCTGTTGTCACTGAGTATTACTGTGGATGTTGTCGCTGTGGGGCGCTGGCTATGAGACAAATGCGTCCCGTATAGTTAATGACCTGTGGCACTTGTAGACGTCCACCCCCCCCCCCCCACCACCACCACCCCGCATCAGACAAGAGCCCGCCAGACACTGCGCACGACTGGACCATGCCGACTGCAATGCTGAGGACCGAGTTAGTGCTCACCCCTCGCATCAACAGGAGTCTGCTCTTTGCATCGTAACGCGACACCCGACGGCATCAGTCACCAGAGAAAACAGACGTCCGTATCCACCTTGCTCGGGCGTTGTTTGGCAAATGGAAAGCGCAATGGCTGCAAGAGATGTTGTCGTATTTTGTCGCACATGTACTCGGTACATAGTAGGGTACCGCGGACGCAGAAATGAAGGCACCCGGCGCCCAAGGAACCCGGCGCTATGAAAGTTTTTCTCTGAAGCCTAGTAGTCGGGAATGATGACAGCATCGTGTGCGTCTTCTGCTGTCAGGAATTCTACCTTTCTAATTTATACCTTTGCGGTTCAGCTTCTTTTCCCCCAGTTCTCTTGAAACATAAAGTGACGGCCTACGTTAACGGTGAATTGTCGTGCCTCTTTCAGGTCATGCCTCTTGCTTGTTTTGACTGGTACTTGTCATGCCTCTTGCTTGTCGTTACTGTTATTTGTCATGACTGCTGCTCGTCAGGATTTGTGATGACACAGGTTTAGTCCTCCTATGGCCTTCGCCATAAAGAGGCAACAGGAGCGAAGCCCTTGGACAACCAGTGCGTTTCAAACGTTAGAGAGGTACGGAATGTCCCGTCGCTCCACTTCTAACTCAATTATCTTCACAAAGAGGGCATAACAAAGTCCACACATTAGCACTGAAGTAATTTACCATCGCATCTAATGAACACAGTAATCAATATACCACGAGACAATGATGGTACATGCAAAATAAGGATTTTTTTTTTTTAACAGAACAGACTGAAAAAGGCGGAGCTGCTGCACGTCAGTTATGTATAAATAGTAGCACACGTGTTCGTCAAGACATGCATGCTCATGGTGTGCGCGAGAGATGCAGACACGCAATAACAAAAGCGGGAAAAAAAGTCGCCTACCTTCAGCACCACTCAGTTGTGTCCGAGATATGGAGTGCCGGTGGATTCGGACAGAGCCCTCTCACTAATTTAAAGAGGCAACAGGCGTATATAAGGAGCGGAGCCGTTAGACAACCAGTGCGTTTCAAACATTTGAGAGGTAAGGAACGTCCCGTCGCTCCACATCTAACTCAATTATTTTCAGACAGAGGGCATAACAGAGTCCAAAATTTGGCACTGAAGTAACTTACTATCGCATCTAATGAACACGGTATTCAATAGACCACAAGACATGCAAAATAAGGAAAATAAATTTGAATGGAAGAGAAAAAGGGCGGAGCTGCTGCACGTCAGTTATGTATAAACAACAACACACGTGTTCGTCAAGACATGCATGTTGATGGTATGCGCGAAAGATGCAGACACACAGTAACAGAAGCGAAAAAGAAAACGTCGCCTACCTTTACCACCACCTGTGTCCGAGGTATGGAGTATCGGGTGGATAGGGATAGAGCCCACTAACTAATTTTAGGACACACTCCGGCATGATCACTCTAAGCACTTGCACAACAGTTCCATCAATGTGGTCTCGACACATTGCAGTCTCCTTTTTACGAACATATAGAGGATGCCGCCATGCTCGACGCATGTTAATCATGGACCGACATTTCCTATACAGTTTCTTCCTGATCCTAGAATTTCTCTTGTGAGCATCCTGCCCATGACCCAACCACTGCTGCCTAACACAGGTTTCACACGGGGAACAAAAACAAAAGACGCATTCCCTTCTGTCACCATCCAGTTCAGTGGCCTCGTTTCCTTGACCTGAATGGCTCACATCAACACCTGCAGTTACATTGATGGCACTGGCACAACTATCACAGTCTCTGCCTCAACACTCACTACAGTGGTATCGTATGTGGCAAGAAATGTCTCGACGAAATTTAGGAAAGGAAGAGAAAAATTTCATGAACATAATCCCATCCACGTGCTTCAAACAGTTCTTTTATTGCGACTTCTTGCTCACGGTCAAACCCAAACAAAGTCAGAGTCAGTCTATCCATTTCCCAGGAATAGCATCGTGCCTACATCTCAGCAGTGGAGGGAAAACTATTGTGTTTGAAACGTATCTCGTGCAATGGAATGTAACCCAGTCTTCGTGTCACGATCCTTGTTTGGGGAACCGTTAGGGGTGTACCACAGGTAATTACGTTCTGCCTAGTCCAAAGAAAGTTGCTTTTTCGCTGTGTTGGCGTTTTTGTTCCTCAAACTAAACATCTACAGGGCCCCAGGATAAAATCATAATGAATTGGTCCATCCGAAAGGGGGGGAAGCTGGTATATTTTGGCGCCACCACTCTGCAGTGATGTTCATAGTTCAGGAGCTATGTGAGAGTCGAGGTGGCCGTCCTGGGCTGTCCGTCCTAACGAGCCTTCTGGTTTCCGTGGACGTAAAGAATTATTGAACCATGCTCCGGCGTTGGTCACAACTTGTCCCTAATATGTCAACTGACATCTGAGGACATTAAGCATCACTTCATCATGCAGTGATGTTTAGGTGGACGTTTCTGAAGTTACAAAACCCCGAACATAAACGAACCTTCCTACTGGGTCGTGAAGAGGGCAAAAGTTCCATAAACAAATGGTGGGGAAGCCCAGTTCCCTAGAGGGGACGGTGTAAGAATGTTTTTAATCCGCAATCATAATTTTTATTACAACAAATGTAATTACAAGTATACGGCACGTTAATGGAGCATGTCAACAGCATAATGAACTTCATTCGGCAAAATATTTCCAGCGTACATTATGACAGTATAGCTTGGACTGACATAGTCATAGGTGATGGAAATTAATTCTGATGAACGTTTGCAAGTTGTGTTTTGTTGTTGTTGTGTTTTTCCTCTTCATAACCACATGTAGCGCTTTATTTTTAGTTAGCTCAGCCCCGCCCACTCCAGTGCGCATGCGTCCCGATCCCTTGGATCGGTTGCTGTGTGTTTAAACACAGCAACCGCTCAAGGGATCGGGACGCATGCTCACTGGAGTGGGCGGGGCTTAGCTAACTACTAAAAATAAAGCGATACATGTGGTTATGAAGAGGAAAAACAAAACAATGCAACTTGCAAACGTTCAACAGAATTAATTTCCATCGACTATGACTATATCAGTCCAAGCTATACTGTCATAGTGTATGCTGGAAATATGTTGCCGAAAAGTTCATTATAGCGTTGATATGGTTCATTAACGTGAATATACTTGTAATTGCATTTTGTTGTAATAAAAATTATGATTGTGGATTAAGAACATTCTTACACCCCTACAGGGAACTGGGCTTTCCCACCATTTGTTTATAGAACCTTTGTCCTCTTCACGGCCCAGTACTGAGGAAGGTTCGTTTATGTTGCTGGTGGCTTTGTAACTTCAGAAACATCCACAAACATCACTGCAGATTGGTGGTGCCAAAATATACCAGTTCCTCCCCCCTACCCCCTTTGGGATGGACCTTTTCAGTATGATTTTATCCTGGGGCCCTTGCTTAAGTGGTCGAACTGTTTGTTCGCTGAACATACTTCGGACAGTTCGACGAACTATAATTCGTTTCTTAACTGAACTTTTAGTTCGCCGAACATGGTTCGGACAGTTCGACGAATTATGCTTCGTTCTTAAATGGCTTATAATGAGATGCAATCTTCGGCCCGGACTTGCGGCAGAAGCGCAGCAGACAGCACTGATGATCCAAAATGTAGGCTAAAGTCAGGTCAAGTCAGTATACTGTAATCATCCCTCTCAGGGTGATTCAACTAACTACTACATCATTTTGGGTCCTAGAGACAAGGCTGCGCCTCCTACAAAAGTACAAGTCAACAAATAGGTCAGTTCCCTCCGAAGCGAGTGAAGTATCGACACGGTCATCCATTTCTATTTCTATTTCTTCCTCATCCACAGGAGAGCTCTCTTTGCTCTCAACCAGTCAGAGGCAATGTTCGCCGAACTGGGCGAATATTCCCAGAACATGTTGAGCGAAGCTTTTTGGACCCCGAATATAGCTTCGTCACAGTTCGACGAATACCCTGAACTAGGTTCGCGAAGGAAGAGTTCATCCAATTTAGAACCAACTATCTTGGCCTAGGTTCGACGAATAACCCGAACTATGTTCGCGAAGCAAATGTTCGCCCAATTAAGAACGGGCTTTAGTTTCAGGAACAAAAACGCCACCACTTCCGAGAAAGCAACTTTCACTGGGCTGGGCAGAACGTAATTATGTTTGGTACACCCCTAACAGTTCCCCAGACAAGAATCGTGACACGAAGACTTCATGACATGCATTACATTGCACGAGATACATTTTAAACACCACTGTTTTCCTTCCACTGCCAAGATGTAGGCACGATGCTATTCCTGGGACGGATGGACTGACTGACTTTGATTGGGTTTGATCGTGAGCAAGAAGCAGCGATAAAAGAACTGTTTGAAGCACGTGGATGGGATTATGTTCATAAAATGTCTCTTCCTTTCCTAAATTTCGACGAGACATTTCTTGCCAGGAACAGTTTTGTCCAGCCATTTTTCGCCACAGACAACACCACTGTAGCGAGTGCTGAGCCAGAGACAGAAAGGCAGGGTGATCGACGTAAGCCGGTGCAGGTGTTGATGTGGGCCGCCATTCAGGTCAAGGAAGCGAAGGCTCTGAACTGGATGGTGACAGACAGGAATGCGTCTTTTGTTTTTGTTCCCCGTTTGTAACCTGTGTTAGGCAGAAGTGGTTGTGCCATGGGCAAGATGCTCACAAGAAAAATTCTGGGATCAGGAAGAAACTGTATAGGGAATTTTGGTCTAAGATGAACATGCGTGGAGCATGGCGGCATCCTTTATATGTTCATAAAAAGGAGACTGCGATGTGTCGAGCCCGCGGTGATGGAACTGTTGTTCTTGTGCTTAGAGAGATCATGCCAGAGTGTGTCCTAAAATTAGAGGGCTCTGTCCGAATCCACCCGCCACTCCATACACAACTGAGTGGTGCTGAAGGTAGGCGACGTTTACTTGTCCGCTCCTGTTACTGTGTGTGCATCTCTCGCGCATGCTCCTGGTATGTGCGAGAGTAAGTAAGTAACTGGGCGTAAAATACGAAGTTACTTACTTAATCTCGCGCATACCAGGAGCATGCATGTCTTGACGAACACGTGTGTTGCTATTTATACATAACTGACGTGCAGCAGTCTGTCCATTTCCCTGTCTATCCATTTTCCATGGCCACATCGTCTCAGCACTGGAGGGAAAAATACTGTGTTTGAAACGTATCTCGTGCAGTGGAATGTAGGCCAGTCTTCGTGTCACGATCCTTGTTCGGGGAACCGTTAGGGGTGTACCAAAGATAATTGTGTTCTGCCCAGTCCAGTGAAAGTTGCTTTTTCGGCTGTGGTGCGTTTTTGTTTCACAAACTAAGCCTCTGCAGGGAGCAGGATAAAATCATAATGAACTGGTCCACCCCAAAGGGGGGGAAGCTGGTATATTTTGGCGCCACCACTCTGCAGTGATGTTTAGGTGGACGCTTCTGAAGTTACAAAGCCCCTAGCAACATAAACGAATCTTCCTACTGGGCCGCGAAGAGGGCAACAGTTATATAAACACACGGTGGCATAGCCCAGTTCTTCTTCTTCTTCCGTTCCCTAGAGGGATGTAAGAACGTCCTTAATCCACAGTTATCTTACAAAAAAATACAAAAAAAACTACAAGTATATTCACGTTCATGAAGCATGTCAACAGCATGGTGATTTCGGCAAAATATTTCCAGCTTACATTTATGACACTTGGACTGACATAGTCATAGGTGATGGAAATTCATTCTGTTGCCGGAACGTGCAAATTGTGTTTTTGCTCTCTTCAAAACCAAGTGTAGCGCTTTTTTTTCTTCTTCTTTTCTTTTAATATTTTAGTCACCATGCCTCCCGATCCCATGGCTCGGTTGCTGTCTTTTAATTCAGCTGGTTCACAACGGATACATGGCCGGGTAGGGTAAGGAGCTGTCAGCGTTGGAGGGGAAGGGGGTGGGGGGGGGGGGGCGGTGGGGGGGGGGGAGGGGGCCGGCAATAAAAAGGTTAGAGAGCCAAACGCCGCTGTCCCGTCTCCTCCCTGGGGCAGCGGGCACGTTACCACCGGCTCTGCACCAATTGGATTGGGGGCCAGCGCCGTGGTGTCCTGTTGCAGTAACACGATATAACCCTTTCTCAACTGCTGTCTCTTTTGTCATGTACACACACACACACACACACACACACACACACACACACAACACACACACACACACACACACACACACACACACACACAGAGAGAGAGAGAGAGAGAGAGAGAGAGAGAGAGAGAGAGAGAGAGAGAGAGAGAGAGATGTTTATAGCATAGACCGTCGGCCATGCCAGCATGTGATAAATACATGTTTCATATGGAAAAATAAAATATTTTCAACCAGATTTTGTTTGTTTGTTTCTTTGTGTGTGTGTGTGTGTGTGTGTGTGTGTGTGTGTGTGTGTGTGTGTGTGTGTGTGTGTGTGTGTGTGTGTGTGTGTGTGTGTGTGTGTTAGTTAGCCGCTATGCTGAGCTGAATCTCCAAGTCAGATGTGGAAATTGTGAACTTTTGTGTTAAAGTCCAGCCATGTCGCTTCAACTCACAAAGTTAATTGCATCACAACATGACTGACTGTCTTCCTTGTCTAAAGGCCTCAAGAAAGCGGTAAAGAATCACTTCGCACAGTACTTGAACGCTCTTTAAACTGTAAACAGGACCCGTTGCCGTGTTCACCTGTAGACGTCATTCTAACGTGTAGAACTAGTAATTTGTAGACGTAGTTTTCGACGTCATCCGTACTTGTACGCGTTCAGTATTTTCCAACATCGGGAACTCTCTGCCTGTAGCGTCATCTTGAACAACGTGTAGAGTTCGGAAACATTTTGACGTAGAGCTCAAAGTTTGTGATGCCACACGTAAACGTACACGAAGTTCCGCGGATTTTCCTACATCTGGAACTCTCTAGTGTCGCCTTTTGATCGCTGGCGGGTTTCGTCCTTGCTGCAACACCAGTGGCCGTACTCGTGCGCGCACGTAATATGAATCACTGGCAAGGGTACTGCTTCGGCTCTCCTTTCTCTTCAAAAAGGTTGTGGTCTGTGGACACTGTCTTGTGACTTTGTCCATCACTTCCTACTAAAACATTAAAATGGCTCTCATCGCTGCCCATCTTAATGCAGAAGACATTCTGGTGGTGACAGTGTACCGATAGGTATATAATCTCCCTCTTCCCCCACCTCCATACCCCCTTCCCCCCCATCTCCCCGTCCCTAATAAGCCTTATGGTTTCTGTGGACGTTAAGCACCATGTTTACTTACTACTGTATTTGAGAGCTGGTTTGGCCTAGCGGTAAGGCGGTAGGCTGGTAAGCGGAAGGACCTCGGTTCGATACCGCTTCGCTCACCGTCTTGGGACTTTGTCCATTACTTCCTACTGAAACATTAAAATGGCTCTCATCGCTGCCCATCTGAATGCAGAAGTCATTCTGGTGGTGACAGTGTACCGATAGGTATATAATCTCCCTCTTCCCCCACCTCCATACCCCCTCCCCCCCCCTTCTCCCCGTCCCTAATAAGCCTTATGGTTTCTGTGGACGTTAAGCACCATGTTTACTTACTACTGTATTTGAGAGCTGGTTTGGCCTAGCGGTAAGGCGGTAGGCTGGTAAGCGGAAGGACCTCGGTTCGATACCGCTTCGCTCACCGTCTTGGGACTTTGTCCATCACTTCCTACTGAAACATTAAAATGGCTCACATCGCTGCCCATCTTAATGCAGGAATCATTCTGGTGGTGACAGTGTACCGATAGGTATATAATCTCCCTCTTCCCCCACCTCCATACCCCCTTCCCCTCCTTCTCCCCGTCTCTAATAAACCTTACGGTTCCTGTGGACGTTAAGCACCATGTTTACTTACTTACTACTTACTGTATGAGAGTTCATGAGCTGTGTGAAAGTCGAGGCGGCCGTCCTGGGCTTTCCGTTCTAATGAACCTTACGGTTTCTGTGGACGTAAAGCAACATTGAACCGTGCTTCGGCACTGGTCACAATTTGTCCCTAATATGTCAACCGACATCCGAGAACATGAAGCTCTGCTTCACCACTACTACTGTATGTTCACATTATCTCGACGCTGTTTTGTTTCTGAGTTTATAATCACTGGGCCTGTCAGTGTCATCCTGAAACGACTAGATTTAAAGTGTTGTGAAATACACATATGTTCACCAGCTCCCTACCACACACACACACACAGACACAAAGGCCTGCACACGCCAACAACAGAAGGGAATAACAGAAATGGCAACCTCGGACAGGCAAAACTGGCACAAACAAGAGTTTGCCTCCGAAAGAACGAACAGTTTGTCCGCAATATCTATCACTACAGCTTCTCCACGGTAGCTCTGTCGTTCATTGTAACTTTGTCTATGACCATACAAGGGTATTTCAGAACCGAGAAATACAAAATGACCAGCAGACGGGGAGGGTGGAGGTGCAGAAGAGAAAAATTAGAAACAAAAGCGAAAAACAATGATAAGGAACAGGTCACAGGACCTGGAGATATTCTTGTTTTGCGCATGTCCTTTCTACGTTAAATGCTAGTATATTTCACTCTTTTTTACTGGCCTAGACTTGAAAAGAAAAAAATATGCACGAAATTGGAATGCAGATTTCACTAAAATAAACTATCAATAAAGAAAAGATCGACTGACACAAAATCAGGAATGCACCATATGTTTGGCAGAAGTCAGAAGCAAAAAACAACAAACAAACAAAACTAACATCTAAAACTAAAACTTGCTTTTTTGTGTGAATAAATATAACCTTTCATTCCGTGTTTGTACTGCACGTGTCATTGATTTTGCTGTCCAGCGCCTGATCTCTTGAATCTGCTGTTGCTGGAACCGCGGCACTTCCTTTTACCAGATCGTTTCATCGCCAACACTGAGTGTTCGCTGATCGTGTCAAAGTGTTCCAAACACCAGCTCATTCCGTCAACGTTCGGTGCTGATGGAGCAGAAAGAAAGCTCCCTTTGTCTCTCTCTTTATTTGGAGCGAGCGAGTGACGATTCGGCAGCCCACACGGCACCAGTAGCAGTCAGATGAAGTTTTTTACGTCATGTCTGCCTTTTGGGGCATTCGGAAATGATCCTTCTTCTGTTTTAATGTTAACCTTTTAACCTTCACACTGTTCCGCTTTTAATTACACCGTGCCCATACATGCTGTACAGTGGAAAGTCACTGTTCATATTACCCTAAGTAAGTAAGATGGTGTTTTACGCCCAGTCAACTCATATTATCCTATGTATACTACTCTATTATGATGTCTAAGCAATCACTTACTTGTTTATTTTGTTTATTATTTTCTTCTGCACTTCGATCTAGCTGGTAAGTCGTGTGTGATTTGTTACCCAGAGCTTTCCGCTCCCTGCGGGGCTGCGTCTGCATACGTTACGATGTACTAGTGTAAGATCACACACAATCTTTATTTACGAGGTTGATAGAAAAGCATGTAAGCTTTTTTACATCCAGCCCTCGCCCAAACAAAGGACTACTCTAGATCTAATTATATATGTACACATTTTCTAAGCTACGACACACCGGTTTGTGTGTGTGTGTGTGTGTGTGTGTGTGTGTGTGTGTGTGTGTGTGTGTGTGTGTGTGTGTGTGTGTGTGTGTGTGTGTGTGTGTGTGTGTGTGTGTGTGTGTGTGTGTGTGTGTGTGTGTGTGTGTGTGTGTGTGTGTGTGTGTGCACTGAAATAATTTCGTGATAGAGACAACAACCATAACAAAACATGTTGCCACAAATTCTTCTCTGTTTCACGGCTTCATTGCCTGGCAAACCCTCGGCGTGGTCACAGTGATCTAGGCACGGCGACCAGCGGGTCAGAGTTCACCTACGTCCAGCGCCCGCTGGAACAGAGTGGAGACAACTACCCTGACACACCACGTCCCCAAGAAGAAAAGGGCCCATGGTCATTCGTAGCCACAGACAGAGCCCATCTTAATGCAGTCACCATTCTTACGGTGATAGTGTAGCGTTAGGTCCCGGTGATAGTGTAGCGTTAGGTCCCCCTCACCCTGAACCTCCCGGGGTTTGAGCCCCGCCTGAAGAACATCAGTAGACATAACCTTCGATTCGGTGCTGAACCAGTCAAAATGAATGAACCTGCATTCACTTCCAGGTCTGTAGGTAGGTGTACGGTGTCCAGGGGTCAAGAGAATGGGACGTTTAGCCAAGGGGTCAAGCCAAACAATCGAGCGTTAGTTACAAGAGATAGGAACGTTGGAATGGTCAGTTACAATTGACGTGAACGTTGGGGATGGTCAGTTTCAGAAAATGGGACGTTTAGCCAAGGGGTCAAGCCAAACAATCGAGCGTTAGTTACAAGAGATGGGAACGTTGGGGATGGTCAGTTACAAGAAACATGAACGTTGGGGGTTGTCAGCTGCAAGAGACTGGGGATTATCAGTTACAAAAGACGTGAACGTTGGGGATGGTCCGTTACAAGAGACTGTGGGTTGTCAGTTACAAGAGAAGTGAACGTTGGGGATGGTCCGTTACAAGAGACTGGGGACTGTCAGTTACAAGAGACGTGAACGTTGGGGACTGTCAGTTACAAGAGACGTGAACGTTGGGAATGGTCCGTTACAAGAGACTGTTGATTGTCAATTACAAGAGATGTGAACAGTGTCCCCACAGTGTCCGTTACAAGAGACTGGATTATCAGTTACAAGAGACGTGAACGTTGGGGACTGTCAGTTACAAGAGACGTGAACGTTGGGAATGGTCCGTTACAAGAGACTGTTGATTGTCAATTACAAGAGATGTGAACAGTGTCCCCACAGTGTCCGTTACAAGAGACTGTGGATTATCAGTTACAAGAAACGGGAACGTTGGGGACTGTCAGTTACAAGAGACGTGAACGTTGGGGATGGTCCGTTACAAGAGATTGTGGATTGTCAGTTACAAGAGACGTGAACGTTGGGGATGGTCCGTTACAAGAGACTGTGGATTGTCCGTTACAAGAGACTGAGGATGGTCCGTTACAAGAGATGTGAACGTTGGGGGTGGTCAGCTACACGAGATTTGAACTGTTATGATGGTCAAGGTGTGCAATCCAGCAGGAAAGGAACGGGTGTGAATCAGTTCGTCACAAGCCCTCGCCCAGGGCTGACACTATGGCCGCTCTGTCGCACCGTCCCTGTGATAGACGACAGTTCATTAGTTAATGCCCCCTGCGATGTATAGTTTATGTCAGCTCCTTCAGATTCACTGTCACTTAACAGTATCATGAACGGCTGGGTATAAAGCCACACACACACAAACAAAAATAAAACCATAAAAGCTGCTGTCATTTTGTGTGGCCAAGTTTATTTTGTTACCGTGTCTGATTTATTCTGATGATAAAATTAACACATCATAAAACAAACTGCAAAAACCAAGCGATATTCTGATGATAAAAGTAACACGTCATAAAATAAACTGCAGAAACCAAGCGCGGTGTGAATTTGAGTGACAATAGCCGGTATACGGATGGGCCAGTCACCAGTCATCAAAATGTGATGGTGCCGTAGACAGCCATTTCATACAGTCAGAATGCATGCTCAGGTTGTAAAGCTTACATCATTAGCTCTTGTGGAATGAATGCCGCGTTACTGGACTGAATTGAATTACGCTGATTGTAAAGATCTCGGTCGTAATTTGATAGCCTGCAGGGTTTCCACTGATCGCAACGGTGCCGAAACGCCAAAGGACTTCAAGCTAAGCTGGTGTTGTGCGCCGCCTTTCACGTTTGTACAACTGTGCCTTGTACTTAAATAGTTATGTCTTCAAGAAGATGAAAAGGATAACATACAATACAATGCAGCTCAGTTATTGTTTGCATTCTGGCTCACCATTGACATAAATCATGCAATTATAATTAAAATAAAACATTTGATAATTCGATGGTGAATGCCTATGTACACATATTATAGGTGGCCTGTTTTCAGTCATAAATATTACAGGTGGAGACCACGTGGGCCTCCTGCAACCCTGACAAGAATCGAACACTCAACCCATGGCCCCTGCAAAATGCTGCAGCGACTTTGGTGAATTTGGGCTGAGTGGGTCTGGTTCAGATAGCGACCACGTTGTTAGAAAGAGTGTCAGAAAAAGGTGTAGTGTACGAGACGAAGTGTAGACATGTAGCAGTTCAGAGAGGTAAGCAGGGTCAGAGCTGTTTATAGCATTGAAACACATACAAGCGACTTTACACTTGATATGTTCTGAAATGGGAAGCCAGTGAAGATTGTCCAGGAGAAGAGCTGAGTGGTGGTGGCGGGGTGCCAAGAGAACGAGTCTTGCAGCAAAGGTTTGAATTTTCTGGAGAGGTTTGGTGACAGAATTAGGTGTGCCCATAAGGAGACAACTGCAGTAATTTATCCGTGAGGGGATATGGGAAGTAACGAAAGTGTTGACTGCGTCTTCGGTGAGAAACCGTCAGATTGAACTAAATTAGCAGTTTGACAGCGAGTGTTGCTTTTGATCTTATCGGTAAGTTATAAGAAAACTGATACCGGTTCTGTCCCTGTACCGATACTGACACGGAATAGAAAACAACCCTTTTCACACAGACTGATTTGCTTTCAGAAATTTGCCAGTGTGACGTAAAGGGGGAGGGCATTGCAGTGGTTTGATACAAAACAGAATTCCCTGGAGAAAGGACCCCGTATGCTCCTGTTGTGTGTCGAGATGAGAAACGCTTCCCGTTTTGCACTCTCCTGTCACTGACGCATTACGACCTTCTAATGGCCAGTTCCAAGATGTGTCACCACGACCCTCAGTCACATGGATCAGTCACATGAGAGTAAAGGTAGTAGCTTGCTGTCAGATACGTGTTGACAAATTGCTCGTCGAAACAACTGCTAGTTACACAACATTATTTCTCGATGCAATTTTAACCTTTTTTTGAAGCACATAAATAAAGCATGAAGAAATGATGGCCACAATTGTTGGGAATTATTGCCCCTTAGTGTCAGCCCACACAGGTAGCCTCGTCACCGCTATCCTGCCAGGTCTACCCGTTGTCAGTCGGTTTTGGGTGAAGCGTAATGTAAATGATTCTTTATAAGGCGTTTACACCTAACGTGAGCCCGGAGCGCACACAAACGTAAAAATATACAGTACTTGTTTCCACAGGTAAAAATAGGATGTGTGTGTGGGAGGGGGGTGGGGGTGGAGAAGAGAGCACCGAACAGCCTGTGTGGTCGAAGGAAATGGCTGACTGGGCGTAAGACACCAAATTACTTACTTACTTACCCTCAGCATTATGTAAAGTTGTCATCTGGCCTGAGCAGACACGTTTACAGAGAAGAATGTTGTGCCGGATCCAGTGGCGTTTTCAACGGTAGCACGGCAGAGCAAGAGAACTTTGAGTTTTCGCGCGGCGCCCAAAACTCCCAGTGGCCAAAGAAAGTAGAGACGCTCCTGCGCCAGGGTGCACACAGGTGCAACATGCACAATTTAGCTAAGTTTGTTGTCAGCGTGAACACCCAGCTTATAACTTATAACACATACTTGTTCAGCGGTCTGATCACTGACAACCACTGGAAGATGCACTGTATGCTGATTCTGGAGCATACAATAATTCGATTCTCTTCGGAAAAGTTTTAGTGTCACTATGGGCTCAATGTGTAGAATGAATCACTATGATCTGCAAATTTAACATTGAAGTTCCGTGAGTGTGCGCAGTCGATTGTGTAGAGTGTATACAGTAATGCTGAACTGACATATTTCTTGGGGATGCCCGTGTTTGTGGTGATAATTACTCAAAACTGAAAAAAAAGATTTAAAAATGTTATTGACAACGAAAAATAACGGGGGAAAACGGGGTTTTGTTGTTGACAACCAATATTTAAAAAAGGATTAACACTAAAAACATTCTCTAGTTTCCATTTTTCGATTACACTTTTTAGGCAGTTAGAAAGATATTAAACAAGTAATAAAAACACACGAAAAAACAAATAAAAAATTAACGCCCCCCCCCCACCCCCCCCCCCCCCCCGCCCTCCGCCCCCCGTCCCGTTTCTTTTAACGTTTGCAACACATGGAAGGAGTTGTGACAGGCGAGGCGGTGTGACGGACAGTGGAGTGTGGGGTGGCAACTGTGGCCTCCATCAGCGGGCAGCGTTGAGTAGCTGTCTGTGGCTAGGCAGCTGTATTATCCTGTAGGGCTGCGGGCATTCAGGCGTGCGCCTTCGTCCTCAACTTCTCACGGGCTGGCGACTTCCGGCCTGTCTCTCGAAATTGGAATTATCTTTTTTTCTGGAAGTTTGGACAAAGGGAGTAGGAGGAGGATCTTCTCTCCCTCTCCAATACTCCCCCAACTCCATCACTTCCTCCATCCCTCTCTTTCTCTGTCCTATCTCATCCCCCCCCCCCCACCCCCACCCCCATCTTCCTAGCATTCTCTGATGCTATATTACAAACCTATTACACTGGTACGCCCGCCCGCCCGCCCGCCCGCCCATCCCAATCCCACAAGAAATAAAGTGAAGCTTGTTGCATTCAGGCAACACAATGTCTCTCCACTGGCCGCACGACACCAGACCAAAAACAACAACAACAACAAAAAACAACAACAACAAAAACAAACCCGAGGAACAACAGATTACACAGAGCTAAGTGCATCCATGAATTAATAAGCAAAAGGAAGGGCAAAGAATACACAACATTGCTTTTACATTTAGCTGATCAATAATCGCGAGGTTCTGTTCTTCATAGGCTTTTTATGGGGATATTATTATAGTCTCATTCCTTTGATGAACTATCAGCCAAACCTTTTGTTGAGTCATGGTGGCATACTGTATGTTTTGGTTCTTTGCTTTAGTCCATTCGCCGGTTTATGAGGATTACAAATGCACAACGGTGTGAACATTTTGGAAACGTGGTGATTATAAAAACAACAACAACCGAAATCTAAGAAACAGATCACAGAGTTCAGAACAAGATCAAAATACTCAGCATGTAAAAGATGAAAACTGTCAACTGAGGTGGGAAAGTGCAAGTGCAAAGTGTCGGCAAATCTGCTATTTTGCAGCGACAAACGGACACACTAAAGTGTCTTTCTGCTGTATTGCCACATACGCTTCTGTGCAATACACAAAAAATTGTGGTTATACTTCTCCACAAATCATTCGTCATCACTCCTTCCCAGCTTCGGCCTGACAGCTTCTTGGGGACGTGCCTATTTCCCACAGTCCCATAGTGCCGCTAAGCCTAACCCTAGCTCCACGTTTTATGGGTAGTTGGAGCTGTGGAACTATACGGCTGTAGGAACATACAGCCGACCCATGACCCCGCATCCTTCCCAGCTGTTGCACTTGTCACGAGCGGCACACTCTGAAGACGATGCCACAGTTTGAGTCTTCTCACTACTGTCGTCGAGATTCACAACCACAAAACACTGTCAATTTCTTATCCTCTCAGAATTAATGTGGGAGCTCGAGTTCACGGAGTGCTCCAATAACTGCAGTTCCGACTTTGCTCCGTTCTACGGCACTGCTTCCTGCCACTGTGACATACCCACTGCTGTTTCATTGCCCCTCTCTTGTAACAAAGGGTCTTGTCCGACACACCAGCCTCTTTCGTCCCTTCTTCGTATTCTCCTCCTCCCTCTTCTTCCGTATAATGTCCAGCTTGAATACTTTGAAGACTCTTACACTTTTAGTGATGCTCGATTAGTTTGGTGTTCCTGTAATCCATCGAACGCTGGCGAGGACAATACCCTGTGTGTATATGATCCGTTTGCATGCCTGGGACCTCGGATGATAGTCTCATCCGAAGGACTTTTGTAGCGTCTGCACGTAATTTGCGGAGAAATTTCGGGGTGGGCACAAAGCCTAGCATGAAGCTGTCACCTCGGTCACACATCCATGTGGTGACCACGTTCGATCGTGCTCAACTTTTCAATTAAGTAACACTTTATTCCGCAATTCCATCAGATGGGATCATAACACCAACGGTACTAAGAATAGATGAAAGTACAAACACAAAGGTAAACAATTTATAACACTACTCATATAGTTGTAACTTGTAGCAGCAACCCACCTTTACATGGAAATGCGAGACAAAGCTGCCACCACAGCCCACACAACAACAACAACAACAACAACAACAACAACAACAACAACAACAACAACACACACACACACACACACACACACACACACACACACACACACACACACACACACACACACACACACACACACACAGACGACCATGAGCCAGCCTATACCCCCCTCCCCCCCCCCCCCCCCCCGGGGGATTTTACCACATGGTAATTTCTGGGTACCTTGACCATCAAAGTACACAGTTCAGGTTGTCTGCAAGTGAGCTGTTGCTGTTTGTGTCTGTGGTGCTGGTTCTAATAAATGCACTATATGGAATTTCAAATTGCAATGACTTTGTCTCTTAGCAACTCATTTATTATGACAAAAAGGCCATTTCCATATATTGTTTTATTGTTTGAACAGTTTAATATGTTGTAGCTTTCCGTTTCTCTTTGTCTTAAATGTGTCCTTGTTATTGGGCACTGCGGATGCAGAAATATTAACGTCCCCTCTGTTAAAACCCCAGAGCTGACGAATGCTTTCCCTTAAAAGCACGGAGTAGGTCAGAATATAGCCAAATATGCTTAGTCAGTGCCATAATTTCTTCCTTGTCCTAATTTCCGCTTCCCTGGTCCATTCACCTTCATTTTATTTCAAATCCTCTCCATACTTTTCAATTGCGTTAGTCTTGGCTGAAGCGAATTCCCGCGTTAGCCTGCGAAATAAAATAGGTCACACTGCTCATAGTCAATTGATTTAAGCAGGTTCTCATGTTGAGTGCCTTCAGAATATAAATAGGCACCAAAACGTGTGTTACTGTGCCTCAAAAAGGTGATTTAGACATACTTGTGATCTGATCAATTGTTCTTTAATTTTGTACTGAATGCGTTACAGGGAATCTGTCTGGAAGTATCTTTTGCACTTGTAGATAGTGATATGGGCTAATTATTGACTGTTTTGGCTGGGATGTTTGCTATTGATTGTGTTCTGTGTAGAACAATGAGCCAGCTTTTTGCTCGTAAGAAACTGTGACTGTGATTTGTCCTGAAGTGACCTTGTGCGGTTGATGAGGTATACAAATCCAAGAACTAAATAACTTAAGCATGTGCAATGGTCCAGTCCTGATATGGTGGATGAAATATATGAGTATATACTGAATCTGCATGGGAATCACACATTGTGCTACTTTATGAATGACTGCAGAATTATTTAAAACAAAAGAACCCGTCGGAAGGGAGTGATGTAAGATCCTCAAAAAGCGAGAACAGCAAATCCGTCAGCAACCACAATGCTAGCTGTTGCCCAGTGACAGATGTCTTGTTTGTGAAAAGACTTGAATACAAGAAAACAACATGTTGAAAACATTAGTCAAATGTGTGTCAAAAACAGCTGAGGAGAAGCTCATTATCATGCCACCGGTCGGAGAGATTACACTCGAGAGGATGATAGACAACAGGAAACCATCAAAGACACTAAAACCATTGAAGAGCAAGCTTCCAACAAGACCATATAAACATTATTTTCAGTACATCGTTCAGTATGTTATGGGCAGAATCGTTTAGAGATAAAGAGATTACCACGTTAAGGAAAAATTATGAAACTGGGACATTCCATGCATCTTCTCTGTAGAGGTAAATAAGTGATAGATGTCAACAAAATGTGTCAACACACCTCATCCTTGTTGAACAGTCACAATGCCACCATGCAGAGATGCATTGATAATGCACATCGAAAGGGCCAGCTTTCAAGCACTCTTGATATTCCGCAGTTAAGGCAACTAAAACCATTCCTCGAGCAGATGGCCATGGCTTGCATACTGTGAATGGAAAAGTGGGAGGTATACTGGACAGACTGTCTTTTCATGCCGCAAGACCTGGTTGAAATACAGGTGGAGCAACCCCAAAAGGAAGATAACTATCAAGAATACACAGAGCTTGAGAATCTTGATGGCTTCAGGTTTGAGGCTGACAACATATATGTCTAAGCTGGACATGCATTCAGTGACACTCAAAGTAAGGGACATTCAGGTTTGGCAACCTCCTATGGCACCGGCTTTGGTATCTTTGGCTGGGAAAAATACACCCAAGCTGTAATGATAAGCAGTAAGAAATAAAGAGAGTAATGCGTTTATTTTATATATATAAATTTTATCAGATAACAATTTCAGAAAGTCAAATCATTGACAGTGTGGACAATCACTTTGGTGAATATCTTTGACATTTCCTAGTTGTTCGTCTGTATTCTTGGCATAATAGCGAAGAGCCTGCTGACTGCAAGCTGATACATGAAACTGTCCAGCATGCTGAATTAAGCCAAACCAGAGAT
Organism: Alviniconcha strummeri; assembly: GCA_963584105.1. Taxonomy (NCBI): domain Eukaryota; kingdom Metazoa; phylum Mollusca; class Gastropoda; family Provannidae; genus Alviniconcha; species Alviniconcha strummeri. Next base: position 7,808,455 of record OY757554.1, read on the forward strand.
GCGATCCGGTGGCATCAGGCTTCTAAACCTAAACTGTTTTACTGAGACATAACAAAAGCAAAGCTGGTAAGTTTTATATTATTATTATTGATCGCTTTTATATAGCACCATTCTCCGCTTTCGAGCAGACTCATTGCGCTCGCATGTGATTCTACATGAGTGAATAGCTTTTTATAGCGCGTTTTTGAATATCCACCGAAGTGGTGTACTTACAGCGCTGGCATGGCTGGTGCCACATGAAACTGCAGCCATCTAGGCGTGTTCTATGCACACCACACAACCATGCACCATGTCACTTCATGCAAAGCCACATACGTAAGGTGTATGCGTGTTTAGCTGTAACCTGCCACCTGCACTTTTGGCGAAATGACCGGGGTCTTTTACGTGCTTCTGCGGTAACACGGGGGTGGAACGGATACCGCAGTAAGAGTCAGCACAGAAAGTTGACCCTGGAGAATAAAATTCTCCCGCCGCTCCTGCAGGGATTCGAACCTGCGACCTTTCTATTACGAGTCCGGCGCTCTAACCACTGAGCTATCCCCGCCCCCGTACATACATCGGGCATGTTTCTCACCTATCTTCCATGGGGTATAGAGTACTGTGAAACTGATTTCAGGTTAAATGGAAGTAGACCAGTGAATAAGACAGCACCTGTACCGGTTTTGTGGAAGTAGTTTATTGAGATTTGAACATATGTGCATTTTTGTGAAAGGTTGCTTAACTTTTGAACTTGAGTATATTCTATTCCGTGACGTCATCCATTAATGCAGGTGTTAATCAAACATTCTCTGTGACTTTCTCAGTCGCCATAATATATTTTGTGGTAAATGAAGCACTTTTGTTCAGTTATTTACACGAGCATTGTACAAAATTATGCAAGGTGACATTTTTTTCTTTTTTAATCTTCATTAATCCCACACGTGTAATTCAGGCCACCATACCTGGGTAAGACAACAGCAGCCGCAAGAGCAGTGCTACCCATTGATATCAGCATGTGCAGTATTTCTGTGTGTCCAAAGAATGGTATAGCTGCCTGTTGTTTGGGATTTGTAGGGGACACGCCCATTTTAATACATGCTATTAAGCTGCTATGTACCATCTCAGATAATCCCTAAAAGCAGAGTAGTTCATCTTGCAGACAAGCAGATATTGAAAAGACACATACTGAGCTATCCAAAAATCATTGTCTCCAAAAATCCCCCCGGGGATGGGGGGAGGGGGGGTTTCGATACCTGGCCCATGGACTACACTCTCTCTCTCTCTTAATGACTCGAATAATTAATTGAATATACCGAAGTAGCAATGTACTTGGATATCCAGTCTTTCTTCGTGCTTTTTCTATTTCTGGTAATCCCTTCGGGCATCCTGTCGTCTGCACTTGGCGATGGATAAAGGAAGCGCTGAAAGTGTGTAGTTAATGCGATATATTTGTGTGTGCGTCGTAGGCCTTGTAGGTGAGTGCAAGTGCACGCTTACTCAAAGGTGGCTTTGCAGCGCAAATAACGACCACAATCTTGTTTACCAGCGTGACCGCACAATCAATAGAGGGCCTAGGATTTGACACGACAGAATGTGTTTTGCTTTCCTGCGTCTCTGTCGTCCTGAACCAATCAACAGCCGATGTAGAATAGGAGCAACAGCTGAGATGTTTCTTTTGCCCACGTGTACGTCGGTGAGCTACGTACCGGCAAGCTTTGTCGGAAAGTAATGCTGACTCATTCTTAAGATCAAAAACACACACAAAATATTCGACAGAACGCAGCTTTTGGTTAACCAACATAAACCATAAAGGATGTTTTTGTTGTCTAAATCTAATACCACAATGCTGTGAAGAGACAACATGGGCTAACTGACTGATCAGCGTTATTGTTAACCTTAATACCACAATGCTGTGAAGAGACAACATGGGCTAACTGACTGATCAGCGTTGTTGTTAACCTTAATACCATAATGCTGTGAAGAGACAACATGGGCTAACTGACTGATCAGCGTTGTTGTTAACCTTTCTGCCTGTTTTCATCTTATTTCACAACGCTACAAGTCAAATTTGTTTGAGATTTTCCTTTTGGTCCCAGTTCTCTGTGTACTGACACGAACGCACACGCGTGCGTGCTTGTGTGTGTATGAGCGTGCGTGCGTGTTGTGTGTGTGTGTGTGTGTGTGTGTGTGTGTGTGTGTGTGTGTGTGTGTGTGTGTGTGTGTGTGTGTTCGTGAACCAGACGAACAAGCAACGAACATAACTAGCCTTGTTAGACCATCTATTAAACACAATGCTTTCCAGCAGCGCAGCTGAGCTGTGAGCGGTACACATGGGTTGGCTGTGTGGGTGTGCAGGTACGGAACGTGCGGAGGCAGTGCAGACAGTCTGGCGCCGTGTGAAGACGAGCGACGCAAGGTCGTGGAGCTGTCCACTGACGACACGCCAGTGACCCGGGTCAGTCACCATCTTCACAGTCACCATTGCTGTCATCATCGTCGTTGTCAAAAAATAGTCTCATTCATTTGTGTCATCGCATTATCTTTCCGGTGCTTTACTGTCTGTGGCTTTCCGGTGCTCCTCTCTTACTGTCCGTGGCTTTCCGGTGCCCCGCTCTTACTGTCCGTGGCTTTCCGGTGCTCCGCTCTTGTTGTCTGTGGCTTTCCGGTACTCCCCTCTTACTGTCTGTGGCTTTCCGGTGCTCCTCTCTTGCTGTCTGTGGCTTTCTGGCGCTTCGCTCTTACTGTCTGTGGCTTTCCGATGCTCCGCTTTTACTGTCTGTGGCTTTCCGATGCTCCGCTTTTACTGCCTGTGGCTTCCCCGTGTTCCACTCTTACTCGGTTCTGTGGCCTTTCCCGTGTAAGGAGAAAAGGAGAAAAGGATGATGAGTATTATGATGAGTACACAGCGTACCCAGCGATGATGAGACAGGGACAAAGCTCACTCAGACCCTGACTCGGTCTCTGTGGTTTTCCCGTGTTCCACTTTTACTCTCTGGGTATAACTTGTTCCATCCTTACTCACAGTGGCTTTCCTGCGCTCCATTCTTACTCTCTGTGGCTTTCTCGTTTTCCAGTCTTACTCTGTGTTACCAGTTTCCCGTTTCCACTCTTATTTTCTGTGGCTTTTCCGTTTTGCACTCTTATCTTTGTGGCTTTCCATTTTCTGCTCTTACTCTCTGTGGCTTTCCCGTGTTCATCTCCTACGACGTGTGGCTTTCTCGTTTTTACTGTTATTCTTTGTGGCTTTCCCGTTTTACACTTTTACTCAGTGACTTTCCGTTTTGCTCTCTTACTCTCTGTGGCTTTTCCATTTTCCTCTCTTACTCTCTCTGGCTTTTCCATTTTCCTCTCTTACTCTCTCTTGCTTTCTACACACTTCAGTTTTCCTTCAGGACATCGAGCATTATGACGTGGACATAGACGCCAGGTGTACCAATGGATTTCATCGTCATCGCAGCTGTCTTGTCAAGTCGTTGACGATAGGCACTATCATCGCCATGATTAGCACCTTCTGATCTCAAGAAGAAAAAGAAGACGATAAATAACTGGGTAAACAAACAAACGCATCGCAGCATGTACAGAAATGTTACAGGATTTTGTCAGACGTCGATTGTCAAGGGACTAGACCGCATGTTTCGTTCGAAGTAAGGAAAAGGATTGTTTGCCTTGGTCCGTTTTCTTGGCTTTTTCTCAAAGGCCTAGCTACGCATGCCTAGCTTTTGGCTTTGTTGTTGTTGTTGTTGTTGTTGTCTGCATGCACAGCGCTCGCTGTCATAAACAAAGAATCTCGTCTTGAACTTACAGTGTCCCCCTCTCTCTCCCCATGCTGTAATTTGGGCTGTTATCGTATTGGACTTCGCTCACACAGTTCGCCGTTTGCTCTTAGGGCCGAGGTTAGGGTCAACGTAGTTTGTTGTCTACACTGTTCAGTCATGCCTACCGATAAACTACGGCGGCCATATTGTGCTCTTTTTCTCCTTTTCCCCCCTTGTTCTGCAAGTCAGAAACATTCATCACATTTTGAAACAGGCGAAATTTAAAAGCGCACGCAAAAACAATCACTTTACTATATACCTAATTTCATAAATGTGTCAGCGCAGAATATCATTTTAAGGTTAGTCAAGTCAGACGAGTTTAGCTCAAAATACAGCATCAGAAAAGGCCAAGGGGAAAGCTGACTAAAGTTCAAAGTTAGTGTTGCAAAGACAAAGTAGGCCTCTGGTGACGACGACTAGACACTTGCTGTGGACTGTGTGCAGGTGCTGTGTCGATGCGTGCACCCCGTGACAGGACGCGACCTCAGCTGGAAGGACGAGGCGACCCTTCTTGCGCACCCCTTTTGTTCAGGTCAGGGTCACCACTCTCTCTGTGTGCCAGTTAACGTCGCTCTGACTGTCAACACCGGGGGGGGGGGGGGGGGGGGGGGGAGCACTGTAGGCTACTTGGTTTAATGATGATTGAGAAATTCCAGTCATTACGGTTTGCTTGTTCTTTGGGCTTATTAGGGATCCGATGGGGGTACTTTGGTGGTGATGGTGGTGTGTGTGTGGGGGGGGGGGGGGAGGGGGGGGCTTGTATATTGCTTTTCGTACTGTGAGAGGCACGACCATGGCTAATACAAGTGCAGGTGGTCTACATTCCAACCCCATGACAGACCACACCCGCCTTTTATTTCCCCCAATGGACGCGCACCGCAAGAGCTCATCGCGGTGCCCAGTGTGACGTCACAATGAGGGGCCCGGGCGCCGGCCATTTCTGCTGGAGATCACCACTGGTCAGAGAGCAACTCTAATGTGTCTCCTTTAGAGCGCTGGTCACAAAGCATGCAGGGCTGGATCAAAACACGACTGTCGCCCCTGACCTCATCGGAGCACTGGGGTCACAGGTCGTGACTGGAGGCTTGTCGTCAGCCGACAGGGGTCAGAGGTTGTTGTCAGGCCAGTGACCACCGACGGAAGTGGTCATTAGTTGTCCCACTAAACCAACACATAGCCCGCCCCCAGAGTGCACTAACATGGCGTCGCAAATGGTAAGTGTAGCAACTAACTGGATTGGTTTGGTTCCCTGGACGGTGTTGCCCGCACTGCCACCGAACACGACCTGGCAGACTGGTAATTATGATTGGTACAACGATAGGTGGCAGAAGTCCCGCACTGCGCCACATCCCTTTCTGGTCACACCAGGAGCGCTGTCTCTTATGTATGGACACAGGGGTCACTGCCGGTTGTGTTTTGACACTCATATCATCTAGCCTGTGGTGGATGTGCTTTGGCTCACTGAAGATGCCTTGGCTTGGGCGGTCACAACACACTGACACCAGCAAGAACATCGAAGCTACATCAAAATGTTGTTATGTCCTGCATGGTTATGGGTGACTATCTTCATCCATGACTAGCTCCTTCCATAATAAATCTACCCTCCAGAAAATGAGAGAAATCCTCCGAAGACAGTGTGGTCATACACGCAGGCTTCTTACCCTGTGGAGTGAAATTGTCAATGTACAATTGCGTATGTATATTTATGCCTGGTGACCCATAGTGTTCAGTTGGGGAAAACTGATACATCAGTGGTGTACGTGCGTGCGTGTTGTGCCTGACACGCCAGGTGGTGTCTGAATTGTGCCTGGGGGTGCGTGCGTGTCATGTCTGTCACACTAAGTGTGCCTGTGTTTTGTGTTTGGCACCCTGTCTCACCATCCTTAAGTAGACTTTGTTCCTTTCTCATCGCCCTTGAGCGCGTTCTTAACTGGACGAACGTTTGGTCGCGAAAGTAGTTCGGGGTGTTCGGCGAACCCGGTAAAAAGGTTAAGCGAACGTGGTTCGTTCTTAACTGGGCGAACGTTTACTTCGCGAACCTGCTTGGGGCAGTTCGATGAATTGCGACGAAGCTATGTTCGGGGTACTAAACGCTTCGCTCGACACACTCCTGGAATATTCGTCCAGTTCGGCGAACCTTGCCTCTGACTGGTGGAGAGCAGAGCTCTCTTGTGAATGAGGCAGGGACTAGAAATAAAAATAGAAATGGATGTCGATATGCTCTCGCTTTGGAGGAAACTGACCTATTAATTTTGTTGACTTGTGGTGCAGCGTTGTCTGTGGTTAAACTGCCTTGCCAGGGATGATTGAAGTATATTGACTTGACATGATTTTAGTCTACATGGTGGCTCATGCGGTCTGTTGCACTTCTGCCGCAAGTTCGGGCCGAAGCTTGACTCTTATTATAAGCCAGTTAAGAAATGAAGGAAAGTTCGTCGAACTGTCAGAACTATGTTCGGTGGACTAAAAGTTCGTCTGAGCTCAATTCAGAAACGAAATATAGTTCGTCGAACTGTCTGAAGTATATTCGGCGAGCTAACAGTTCGCATAATTAAAAACTGGTTTTAGGTACAATTTTGTCCCTGTCTCGCCATCTTTTGGTATAGATTTTGTTCCAGTCTCGCTATCTTTGTGTCGACTTTGTTCCTGTTTCACCATTCTGAGTGAGCTTTGTCCCTGTCTCACCATCGCTGGGTACGCTGTGTCCCTGTCATATCTTACTCATCGTCCTTTTCTCCTTTTCCCAGCAGCGACACAGGAGGATGAGGCAGGTGGCGAGGACGACAAGAAGGCAGAAGTGAGGAAGAGGTGGCGAGCATTGAGGAGGAGAGACGTCGGTGGCTACGGTCTCTTTGGGGGTAACAGGGGCCAAACTTTCCGAGAAGTCTTAGCGCAGTTTGTGAAGGACCAAGGAGACGGCCATCAAACCAGTGCCAACACAGAAGCAGAAGACAAAGACGTGGAACCAGGCCAGTCACAGAAACGGGAAAAACTGAGCAGCTTTTACAAACGCGCTGCAAATGAATTAAGTGCATTCTACAAGCGTGCCCGGGCTGAGAACAACGGATTCTACAAACGCTCGTGGAACGACCAAAGTGGATTCTACAAACGTGCCCGAGATGAGAATAACGGATTTTACAAACGTGCACCAAATGAACTGAGTGGTTTTTACAAACGTGCCCGTGATGATAACACAGGGTTCTACAAACGTGCCCGTGATGAAAACAACGGATTCTACAAACGTGCCCTTGACGAGAATAGTGGATTCTACAAAAGAGCCCGGGATGAGAACAGCGGATATTACAAACGTGCCCCAAGTGATCTGAGTGGTTTTTACAAACGTGCCCGTAATGAGAACAGCGGATTCTACAAACGTGCCCGTGATGAGAACAATGGATTCTACAAACGTGGTTTGAATGACCTGAGCGGGTTCTACAAACGTGCCCGTGATGAGAACAGCGGATTCTACAAACGTGCTCCAAGCGACCTGAACGGATTCTACAAACGTGGTTTGAATGACCTGAGCGGGTTCTACAAACGTGCCCGTGATGAGAACAGCGGATTCTACAAACGTGCCCCTAGTGACCTGAACGGATTCTACAAACGTGGTTTGAATGACCTGAACGGGTTCTACAAACGTGCCCGTGATGAGAACAGCGGATTCTACAAACGTGCCCAGGATGAAAACAACGGATTCTATAAACGTGCCCGGGATGAAAACAGCGGATTCTACAAACGTGCCCGGGAAGAGAACAGCGGATTCTACAAACGTGCCAGAAACGATCTGAGTGGTTTCTACAAACGTGCCCTAGATGAGAACAACGGATTGTACAAACGTGCGCGCGAGGAAACAAATGGATTTTACAAACGTACCCCAAACGACCAAAGTGGGTTTTATAAGCGTGCCCGTGACGACAACACTGGATTCTACAAACGGGCGGCCGGGGACGTAAGTGGATTCTACAAGAGAGCGCCGGAGGAAAACAGCGGATTCTACAAACGTGCCCAAAATGAAAACAACGGATTCTACAAACGTGCTCGAAACGAAGACAGCGGATTCTACAAACGTGCCCGGGATGAGAACAGCGGATTCTACAAACGTGCTCGGGATGAGAACAGCGGATTCTACAAACGTGCTCGGGATGAGAACAGCGGATTCTACAAACGTGCTCGGGATGAGAACAGCGGATTTTATAAGCGTGCCGCGGGTGACCTCGGCAAATTCGACAAAAGAGCACGCGATGAAAAAAGCGGGTTTTACAAACGATCCGCTGGAGACCTCAGCGCTTTCTACAAACGCGTTGCTGACGGGATCAGCAGCTTCTACAAGCGTGCCCGTACCGAAAACACCGGCTTCTACAAGACAGCAGCAGATGGCGCAAACACAGGGGCCATGTTGTCTGCTTCATGACGTCCTTAACGGCGGGATGATGTAACTCGTCACAAATTACACGCCAGTCAAACAAGCACCAACGAACCCCCTTTTTGCGGTCAAAAGAAAGACGTAGTTCACAAAGCCTTTGCTGGACCGTAAACACTTGACTTGGCTACATCATGGAACCACTGGCTGCTATTATTGTCGTTGACAGAAGATGGGGATGGTTACTGGGGTCTGCTCTGACTAAGCCCTGTGTACCCTGTGGTCGATTTGAATGCATGCATTCCTGACATGCATTTGTGGAATTATGTTGGTAACACATGCATAAAGTTTGAGAAACGCTGTCTGTTTTGAAAAAGGTTGAATGTGTTCTTCAAATTGTGTGGACGCTGACAAACTCAACGAAACTGATCAGCTCTGTGTGTGTGTGTGTGTGTGTGTGTGTGTGTGTGTGTGTGTGTGTGTGTGTGTGTGTGCGTGCGAAACTGATCAGCTGTGTGTGTGTGTGTGTGTGTGTGTGTGTGTGTGTGTGTGTGTGTGTGTGTGTGTGTGTGTGTGTGTGAAATTGTGTATGTATTAAAGAAAATGAAAGCAGAACACACACATACACACACGCGTGTGCCCGGGTCATTTAACACACATACATACATGATTTAACACACACACACACACACACACACACACACACACACACACACACACACATTCACACACACACACACACACACGCACGCACGCACGCACGCACGCACGCACGCACACACATACACACACACACACACACACACATACACACACACACACATGTGCGTGTACACACGTTTACAATCTGTAAACATGCACGCAAATATATCAGTATATTCATGCATCACATGCAAAGTGAACATAGATGGGTTCATGCAGATAGACCCCAATTAGTATTTAATAAATAAACCGTTTTCTCCCAATACCAGCCATTGACAACCAACCTTAATTAGTCTCAAGATCTGGATCATCATCACTGTTGGCGCGAACTGCGGGAATGGTGTGTGTGTGTGTGTGTGTGTGTGTGTGTGTGTGTGTGTGTGTGTGTGTGTGTGTGTGTGTGTGTGTGTGTGTGTGTGTGTGTGCGTGCGTGCGTGTATGTGTGAGTGTGTGTGTGTGTGTGTGTGTGTGTGTGCGCGCGTGTGTGTGTGTGCGTGCGAGCGCGTGTGTTGGTGTGCGTGCTTGCGTGCGTGTGTGAATGTGTGTGTGCGTGTGTGTGTGTGTGTGTGTGTGTGTGTGTGTGTGTGTGTGTGTGTGTGTGTATGTGTGTGTGCGTGCGTGCGTGCGTGCGTGCGTGCGTATGTGCGAACGTGCGTGCGTACGTGCGTGCGTGCGTGTGTGTGTGTATGCGTGTGTGTGTGTGTGTGTGTGTGTGTGTGTGTGTGTGTGTGTGTGTGTGTGTGCGTGTGTATGTGCGTGTGTGGTTGTGATTGTGTGTGGGGGGGGGGGGGGAGGTATGTGTGTGTGAGGGGAGCCCTGGCCGAACAATAAAGAGTTCGTTGGTAATTGGATTTTCGTGTGTGTGTGTGTGTGTGTGTGTGTGTGTGTGTGCGTGTGTATGTGCGTGTGTGGTTGTGATTGTGTGTGTGGGGGGGGGGGGAGGTATGTGTGTGTGAGGGGAGCCCTGGCCGAACAATAAAGAGTTCGTTGGTAATTGGATTTTCACATCATGTCAAACGCACAAGGTTACTTCAGGAGAAAACAACAAGAGGACTAGAACAGAACTATGTTGCTTTCAGTCTAGATAAAGTGAGTGAAAGAAAGCCAATCTGACTTTAAAGTACCGTGTGCTGGGACAAAGTAAGTAAGTGAGTAAGTAAACATGTTGCTTAACATCCACACACTCAAGCTGCGGGGACAATACTGGTACCCGGTACCTCACCCCCCTGTGAGTGCACAACCCATCCAACAAACCAATCAGTGAACCATACAGCCGTAAACGACAGAAATCACTCTGACGACAAAAATCACATTTGTCAACACCTGTTCAAGTCAAACTCAAATTCATCGGTTGAACACAATTTTATGTAGCCTGCGAACGCAAGCCTGTGAAAGCGAGGTTCGATTCTGTACAGCTGTTGTGTGTGCGTGTGTGTGTGTGTGTTCAATATGGCAACAGCCGACACGTACACACCGTCCACATCATACCTCAGCCTTGCCCGCACTGTTTCGTGGCAAGCCGTGAGAGGCGGTCAGTTCTGATTACTTCATGAGCTTTCAATCGCCACATTCGGATGGTGGTACAAACGGAGATGAGCAAGATACACTTCTTCTTTTTTTTATTGCTCTTCAATATGTGTTAATAAAACAGAGAAGGACCTGCAACATACGAAACATGGACATGTACACAACAAACAAGGCCATACACAGCAGACTGAAACATAAACAATGGGTAGGATATACGTAACTTTAACACTGGCATACACAACACAGAGAAACATA
>OY757554.1:7819292-7834292 GCA_963584105.1 Alviniconcha strummeri
TGTCTTTCTTTGAGGGCGAAACATCTAGAAATATGCACCACAGCTTCAAAACGAACAAAGATTTAACAAGTAAAGAAGCCATCCAAGCCCTGGCTATGAGAAATTCACACTTGGTCAAATCTCAGCATCAGTACATTAAAAATATGAATTCATTGTGGCTGCGTGTCGAAGATTTCGGGGCGAAATAAAATTAATCCAATTGCAAGTAACTGTCGCATGACACTGTAGGGGAAATGGATGAACTTGAGAGGCAGACAATAGGCAGGCTGACTTTCTGTCATCAGCTAAATCACGTCAGACTGTATTGTGACGTACACCAGGCTGAAAAGAGGAAACTTTTCCCAGGACTGGGGTCTCAACAAAGGACAAGGTAATTTTCTGCATCAGCAGTACCCCACTGCTGGTCCACCAAAGGGGTAAGGGTGATGGGCGATGGGTTGTCATGCATTTTAACCCTTACACGTGTCAGTGTCAGTTAAACAAACAATAAACCGTTTTCAACCTTTGCATTGTCAAAACAGAACGGCGTTTTTCCCAGGGAGTAGATGAGATCAACATATAAAAACCTTAAATCGAGAGTTTTGCTTTAAAATATCCATTGATAATAATTTCTGTTTACGATTCTCTTGCGTTAGTGACGGCTAGCGGGACTGGGCCGTGTAAAACACCGTCATTTGGCACAGCTGGTCTAACGGTTTCTCGCGGCCTTATGTGATCTCGTCCGTCGGGCGGAGGGGCACGGGCCGCAGAGAGCAACGTCAAGGCGCAGTGCGAGCCACACAGCGATGTAGAACAATGGTCGTGTGTAGCCAGTCCCCGTACCCGCTGCCACTGAAACAAGTTTAGACCATTAATACACACCCAAGGGAGCATTTCTAAACCATTATCTTATTTTGTTTTGATTTCTTCTACCCGTTCGACGAAACCCGTTTTGAGACGGCTGGTTTCTTTACTGATGGTGCAGCCCCACGCTAACTCAAATCAAACTAGTCAAGGAATCTGTGGGATGAAATTACACTTTGGTCAGCGAATGAAAAGCGACATCTCGCCAGCTCGGCCACCCTGTACTGTTTTCGATCTCAGATGGATCACTGCACAATCTAACTTCGTGAAGCTTGCCTGTGTAAAACACCCACAGGCAAACGACGTCAGTATTATCACAAAACGAATCAGCTATTAATCTGAATGGCCAGTTACACAGCCTATGACAGCAAAATAAAGGCCTAGCATGTACAATCTATTCGTCCTTACGTAAGTCAGCAAAGGGAGTTAAATTGGCGCTCGAAAGACGTCACATGAACACATAAACAAAGACCGGAATCGCCTTATGTCAGTCAAAAATCGTCCTTATGTAAGTAAAAAAAAAAAAAAGAGATACAATTCAGGTTCCTTTGTTGAAAGATCCATAGGATTTAACTCCCTTGTATAAAAAAAAGAAAAGAAAAGGGGGGACTGAGTAAAGCCCAGACATATGCCACCGACACAAAATTGATTTGCTCGGGACACGTTTTCCACGTTTGCAAAACAACTACGTTGAGTACGACTTTCCAAAAGGGACCGACTTTAAATTTCATAAAAGCTAATCAGCGCTAAACATTGAATATGTTGATTTAAAATGGTGCATTTTGGAAGAACAAAACGTAGTATTAGCCAACTGTTACTGTGTTGTGTAAAGTTACCTTTTCTTGTTAAATGAGTGAAACTGTGACTAGGTGAACACAATGAGAAAAGCGGTGACACCCAAAAAGATTATACAGTACGCCATCTTTATTTCTCTGGCTTGGATATCCTACAGACTGTACGTCAGATATCAGGTAAGATCACCTTTATTTCTGTGGCTTGGATATCCTACAGACTGTACGCCAGGTATCAGGTAAGATCACCTTTATTTCTGTGGCTTGGATATCCTACAGACTGTACGTCAGATATCAGGTAAGATCACCTTTATTTCTGTGGCTTGGATATCCTACAGACTGTACGTCAGATATCAGGTAAGATCATCTTTATTTCTGTGGCTTGGATATCCTACAGACTGTACGCCAGGTATCAGGTAAGATCACCTTTATTTCTGTGGCTTGGATATCCTACAGACTGTACGCCAATATCAGGTAAGACCATCTTTATTTCTGTGGCTTGGATATCCCCGAATGAGATAATAAAGTAATCTTGAATCTTGAATCCTACAGACTGTACGCCAACAAAAACCTTCGATTTGATGGCTCGTTTAATGTTCCGGACAAAGTAGATGCAGACAGACTGCCACAAAGGAAAGGCGGACTAAAAGAGCAGTTCCAGGTACGTGCTGATTTCATTATTAGTGATAGTGCTGGTTTCAGAGGCAACTCATAGCCTACACTCGGTAAGGCCACCGTCGTTTCTGCGGCTTGGATCTCCTACAGACTGTGTGCCAGGTATCGTGATCAGCTGTTGCCCACTCCATGAGCGGCTTGGCTGCACTGGTCTTTCCCCGGACAATTTGGATCACGCCTGCATCACTGTTAGGAAATACTATCGTCCTTATTCACTTTCCTTCCGTCAGATCATTATCATTATCTAAGGGACATAATGTTTGGAATTAGTGTGCTCGGGAAATACAAAGACTAAGCTTTATTCATCGGCACCGAAAGAAATTAACAAAAACACAAAAATAACAAAAAGAAATGAAGAACCAACGAAAAGGAAAGAATGGAGGCGTGCGTAATTAAATTAAAGATGCAGGAGCAGGAGGAGGGTGGGGATTGTTTACCTGATTTTCTTTCACATAATTTTCACCATGTTACATAACCATTTTATTTCAAGCCACCTTGAACAGTTTCAGTGACAATAAATGACACCATAATAACGATAGCAAAATTAATACGTTCACGAAAAACAGTATTTGCCGACAACTTTTCATGAACGTATTTGTGGTGGTGGTGGTGGTGGTTGTGGTGGTGGTGGTGGTGGTGATGATGATGATGATGATTGATGATTGATGATAATCAAGATGATCTGAATAAAATTTGAAGCAGTTGACCATAATTTCAATGGAACAGTCTATTTAAAAAGAAGAAGAAGAGAAGACAGGGATAGTTGAAGAGTGCGTGATTGTCTTTGACGATTGTTTTCAGACGCCCCTTGGCTTGTTTCAGTGCATGCTGGCTTGTTGGTTTGTTACCTGCACGGTGTCTGTACGCTTGATCTGTATGTTGTCTGTACATGCTGACCTGCTTGTTGTATGTAATGTTGATATGCATGTTGTCTGCTGTGTTGACATGCACGTTGTCTGCAGGCTACTGTCGACTCTATGTTGTCTGTGTAGTTGACCCACATGTTGTCTGTACTGTTGACCCGCGAATTGTGCCTCGGCACTGTTGACCTGCATATCGTCTGTACTGTTGAACTGCATGTTGTCTGTATACTTCAGTTGACCCGTATGTTGTCTCTACTGTTGACCTGTATATTGTATGTACTGTTGAACTGCATGTTGTCTGTATACTTCAGCTGACCCGTATGCTGTCTCTACTGTTGACCTGCATGCTGTCTGTACCGTTGAGTTGCATGTTGTCTGTACTGTTGAGTTGCATGTTGTCTGTAGGCCCCTGTTGACCCGTATGTTGTATCTACTGTTGACCTGGATGTTGTCTGTGCGTTGTTGTCACAGAGTGGTGAACAAAAAGGCCAACACAAGGCCTATGGGCCTCGAGACCTGGGTAGAGGTCGGCACGGCCTTCGAGGCCAAGACTACCACGACCTGGATGCTGGCCCCGAAGACCTGGACGCCCGTCTGAGAAACGCAGACCACGCGCAGGGCAGGAACGCACCCCGTCTCCACAGAGACGGCGAGGAGGAGTTCAAACTTAGTGACGAAGATGACAGTCACGACAGCATGCGTCAGAACTCTAGGTTTGATCACGCCGAAGACAGACACAGAAGGCAGGGAGGTGTACGGAATACTCGCGAGGAGGGGGAGGGAGAAGACAGATATGTCGGTGCGAGGTTTCAGTTTGATCAGGGGAGACAACGAGGGAGGTCCGCTCCAGACGAGGATAGGGATGAAAAGGACAATATGAGAGCTAACAAAAACCTTCGATTTGATGGCTCGTTTAATGTTCCGGACAAAGTAGATGCAGACAGACTGCCACAAAGGAAAGGCGGACTAAAAGAGCAGTTCCAGGTACGTGCTGATTTCATTATTAGTGATAGTGCTGGTTTCAGAGGCAACTCATAGCCTACACTCGGTCATTTAAGACAGACAGAAAGACCAACAGACAGGCAATCAGAGAGGCAGACAAACAGGCAAACAAACACATAGTCTAAATATTTTACACAGACACATTCTTCATCACCGCCGAATTTCCCTTTACCAACAAACAGTAGTATTGATCTTCCTTGGAATGTGCCCCCACCCCCACACCCGCCTCTGTCTTTGTCTCACCCATGCACCTTCTTTTTACCCTCCTTTCGAGATCCAGCCCTTCATTCCCAGCATTACCACCAACTTGTTCTTCTGACATAAGAACCAGTAGTGATCCTTGTTTGCGACGTGACAATGGAAATTCATTTTAACTTCTTTTGTACTTTGATTACTTGTTCCATCTCAGTTCATATGTATGCTGCAATCTCCAAAGACAACTTTGTAAACAAAACAAAAATAGTTTGGTATACTTTTACACGCAAAAATGAAGAATATAATGTAATGGTGTGGAGTAGTCAAAGGACAGGACAGTGAACCAGGCTGCGGAGTCAATAAAGTGGAGACCACAGCAGGCGTATGGCAGCAATCAGGTTTTACTTGCTCAGCCGCAGACAATTTTCAGCACCCCCAAAATCCTCACGCTCACGCATAGATAAGAGAACGGCGCGGGCCACAGGGAACACACGCTATCGCTACAGTAAAATCGCCCCTCTGGACCACAAAATGGCTGACGATTGTGTTTCCCTGGCCCGCACAAATACAGTTTCCTCTACAATAACTAAACCAATTAAAACATGAAAAATATCGAATGAAAGCTACAGTTACAATCTTTTAAACCGTATAAACAAAATGTACACACATGACTTATTTTATTTACAACAAGAGTGGGGAGCGTTGCTTGTGCCTGTCTATAAACAGATTCGTACAACTAAATCACAACTAACACAATGTACAAAATATAAATGTTACTAAAACTTACATCGAAATAAAGAGCACGCTCCCACGGTTAAAATGGTACATAACAATTACAATACAACGCTCTGTAAGAGAAGCAAGACAAACTCAAAGACTAGTACTAAAACAATCGGTGCGAACTTTCGCCTGGGGCGCGTAATCTTAGTCGCAGCAGCGCTGATAGTGATATTAAGTAGTCCATGAATACAACTTAGCTTCTACAGTACACAATATTTAATAAGTTAATTTGTCCGTCCTAACGAGCCTGCTGGTTTCCGTGGACGTAAAGATTTATTGAACCGTGCTTCGGCATTGGTCACAACTGGTCCCTAATATGTCAACTGACATCTGAGGACACTAAGCAACACTTCAACAACAACAAGGCATCGGCTACTAATTAAGCTCGATCCTGCGTCTAAATAAACGTTAGATAAACATTCTAAGATGCCAAAATATATTGCACATGGCTTGGTGCATAAAAAGGACTAGGTAAATAAAGAGTAGGTAAAGAAACAAGCGGTCAAAATGTTAAGGGAGAAAAACGGATTTGAAAATGGCGCGCACTGGCGGCTATCGCCGGTCGGCTGTGTGAAGGCCATGTGGCGTTACGCCACACGCCGCGCTTCAAAACAAGAGCGTCGTCTGCTCCGGTTCCCGGGTTACTATCAGTACAGTAATGAAATTGCATTGATCCGTTAAGCGGGGCGGGATTACTGTAGAACGTATACAAAGAGCACTTGCTCACAATAATAATTCTTGCTTTCGGTGTGCACCTTCTTTTACTTTTCCTACATTGTATATTCTTAGGATTATTGGTTTTGCTGATGCAACATAAGAAAGTTCTGCCAGAACCCGCTCACCCATTGGCTACCGACCAGATCATTAACGTTTTCAGGTGGAGAACAAAGTTGATTGGTTCCTGGAAGAGAAACTACAAGAGCGGCGCAAGAGGTTCCTGGAGGACGTGGCGAAGCGCGCGGAGGAATACGACCCTGCCGACTTTAAAGACATGCAGGAGCTGGACGACCACTTGGCCTTCATCACGGCTGCCACAGACCACACCTCCTGGCTGGCACTCCTGCAGTTCGTCTACTCCGTGCAGTATTTCTATCCAAGCAGCGACATCGGCGTCTACGACCTGGGGCTGAGTGAGAACAAGCGCCAAAAGGTGAACTGACTGCCATCCAACACTGCAGGAACACTAAACTCCTTTAAAAAATCTTCCAGATAAACACTGGAAACACAAATGTAACTATCGAAATATAACTGCCAGCATCTTTAACAAGAACAATGTTAACCATAATATACACAAAATTACGAATTACCAGGCAAAAGGCTAAAAAGCCTATGATGAAAGGATATGATGTTGTTGTTGTTGTTGTTGTTGTTGTTGTTGTTGCTGCTGCTGCTGCTGCTGTTGCTGCTGCTGCTGTTGCTGCTGCTGCTGCTGCTGTGATTTTTCTTCTTCCTCCTCTTTCCTTTCCTTTATTATTCTGAGATATCTCGCATACTTGCTCCGACCATAATTATTTACACTGACTGAGGGAACGATCCCATCACCTGAATGTTTACACTTTGGAATTTTTCTTCGATGTAATTAAACAAAGGAAACGCTCATCTGCACAGTATCTTCATAGGCATGACGGCCACGTGCACCTCGTAACGTTTCTCTGCAGTGGTTGAAAAGTGTTATCGTCATTATCATCGTTGTCGTCATCATCATCATTATCAAGAACATCATAAGTAGTTGTGGTGTTGGTGATGGTGTTGACGTAAGATTAAAGTGATTCTTGTGTTCTGAAGCAGGAGACGTTATTGTGTGTGATGTGATGTGTAGCTGGAGACATTCTGCAGGGTGTCAGTGTGTGATTGTTGTGTTGTGTAGCTGGAGACATTCTGCAGGGTGTCAGTGTGTGATTTTTGTGTTGTGTAGCTGGAGACGTTCTGCAGGGTGTCAGTCATCCCCACGTACATGAAGTTCTGGCCGGAACACCTCACTGACCTCGCCAACCCTCTGTGGAGACCCATGATCTGGCAGGTCAGTAGCAACACTTTTGAGCACCCTCCAGCTGGAGAGTTCATTTCACTGCCTCGAGGAAGCAACAACTTATTGAGCTGTACTTTCCGCCAAAATCGCAATAGCTATGGTGGTGGTGTGCAGGCACGGTTTTGTTGAACATTGGCCTCTAGCTTGCCAACTTAGGGCTGCTCTCAGTCCTCTAATGTGGCAGACAACAGAGTGAGCGGGTAGTTCCGCGGCTGAGAACCGCAGTGGAGCTCTTAATGCAGGTGGGCTGTACTGCAGGAACGGTGACAACGGAATGAGAGTAGAACTGTGAAGTTAACAGTCGAATTTAGCAGCAGACGAAAAAGAAGAGCTGGTGAAGGCATCCCTAGAAGATCAAAAGAAAACAGATGACATTAGAAGAAGGTAGTAGATAACAGTAAATAACCGTTACGGTAGTAGATAACAGGAGACGAGAGGAGGAAGTTGACAACAGAAGACGAGAAGGTGAAGTTAACAACAGAAGACGAGTTGAGGAAGTAGACAACAGAAGGCGAGAAGAAGAAACTGACAACAGAAAACGAGTAGAGGAAATTGACAACACAAGACGAACTGAGGAAGTTGACAACACAAGACGAACTGAGGAAGTTGACAACACAAGACGAAGTGAGGAAGTTGACAACACAAGACGAAGTGAGGAAGTTGACAACACAAGACGAAGTGAGGAAGTTGACAACACAAGACGAAGTGAGGAAGTTGACAACACAAGACGAAGTGAGGAAGTTGACAACAGGAGACCATGCGATGGAAGACGTTGATAAAAGAAGGCCAATAGCGGAAGCTGACAACAGGAAGATGTGACGAGTACGAGTAGAGGAAGTTGACCAACAGAAGATGAGTAAGGGCAGTTCCAGGGCTGCCCTGTCAGTAATCGTGTAAAAACGCAACAGCATGATGATTTAAACATTCACATAGCTCGCACATTTGACTTTTATTCCTTTTAGGTCGGAGTGTAGAAAGAAACAAGCAAGTAATCAATTGCTAGAAGATCTTAAACGGAGCAAACTGGGGGGGCGGGCGTGTTCTAACTTTTATTAGACAAACCTATCGATATGCTGCTATTGGATATATAGCGCTCATTGTTTTAAGATGAATGTGAATGTGGTTATGTCGTCTGTGAGCGCACGTGGAGTTAGCTGAGTTCTGTACGCAAGTAGTCGTTTTGTAGGCTGGACTTTTCCACTGCGGTCGTAGCGTCTACGTGTTTTTGTTTTCAGATGGGCCGGGCCTGCTACAACTATCAGCTACGTGTGTTTTCAGATGGGCCGGGCCTGCTGCAACTCTTAGCTAAGTGTGTTTTCAGATGGGCCGGGTCTGCTACAACTATCAGCTACGTGTGTTTTCAGATGGGCGGGCCTGCTACGGCTTCCATTTACGTGTGTTTGTTTTCAGATGGGCCGGGCCTGCTACGGCTACCATTGACGTGTGTTTGTTTTCAGATGGGCCTGGCCCACTACGGCCACATCATCTACGTGGAGCCGGAGCGGTTCCTGAGCAAGAAGAACATGAAGGACTACATCGAGCACAGCCGCCGCTTCGGTATCACGGTGGTCGGTCGCAAGCTGCAGTACAGCCCCTTTGTCGTTACTCACCCGGAGATGTACTTCTTCTTTAACGTCGACACCCGCAAGCTGCAGCGCGTCAACATGTTCGAAGTGACCATGATCATCATGCACAACTCCCAGCCCGTGCGTCACGAGTTCATGCGCTACCTGGTGAGCTGCGCGCTGGAGGAGTACTGCATAGCGCCCCCTGGAGCACAACGCAGATGCGACCAGCGACTGTACCCGGGGTCCAAGAAGTACGCCAACTGCCACCGCTATGACCTCTCAGCCGTCAACATCCTGCTGGACAAATGGTTCGATTTCAAGCAGGACACCTTTCTGGTGCGCGACATCGCCACGGCTCACTACAACGGCAAGGACGTCAGCAGCAAGGTCAAGACGTGCAGCAACGCCAAGGAGGAAATCTGACCAGAGGCACGCCATCAACTACCAAGTGAGCATGTGGAACGTGTTCCAGCAATGCCAATGGAATGTGTTCCAACAATGCCAATGGAACGTGTTTCAGCACCTACCACTGGAACGTGTTCCAGCGCGCAGCTGAAGTGTGCAAACAGAGCAGTTCGGATTATGTCACCAGGTGCCTTACGTCAGCTGATGACCACTTAAGTGCACAAAAACAAAGTTCAAGTACACATTGTGCATTGTCTGCTTTTTGTTTCAAGTCTTTTTACAATTATACACTGTCATAATTATGCACAAACCCGCTATTACATTTTGCTGATTCTTGTTGTTACTTTTGAGGTCCTGATACTGGTTTGTTGTTTTGAATCTGTTCTTATTTGGTTCGCCAGCTGTTCCAAACGTTCTATGCATAATACAGTGTGCATTGTACTTAACTGGTGTCTGTCGTGCAGAGCCCTTCGGAATCTCCACAGAACCCCAGTTATTACACTTTTCATGCTGAAATGTCTCCATAACGCTTAGCCACTCCGCGTGCCACGAGATGACCGTCTGTTGGGTATGTGGTGTTACCGGCAACAAACGCTCCCGCTCAATGACCTGTTTGTGGCAGTGCGAGTCGCACTGTTAATGTGCCTTGCTACCTGGATTGGCTGTCAGTCGCGTGTTTTAACATTTAGCCAGTTTGCCCAGTAAATTCCACCACCTTCTTCTTATTCTTATTCTTAACTGTTGCCCGGAAATGATGCCTGTTTCGTGTTCTAATTAAAGGAAAGCAAAACCACTTATCATACGCACACAAGGAACTTGTTTCGCCTTTTTTTCTTCTTCTTTTTTCTTAAAAATCGTTTTCACGAAGAACAGTCTGTTCATATGTTTGATATGGACAAAGGCAGGACTTGTACAAAATCAGTGCATTGAATTGTCTAACTACAACGTTTTCAGTCAAAACTTTTCGTCTAATTTTTATCTTGCATGCTGTTAATTCGGCTTTTTAAAACTTTATTTATATTTATTTTTTAAGATTTGTTTTGGTGGTGATTTTGGCTGTGAAAGTATTACATGTTCACGTGTGTCTGCGGAGCTACCATCAACTCACAAACCTGCTAGTTTTGCATTGCTATTATGACTTTTCATTTGCTTGTTTTAACATTCAATCTGAACGGCAGTGTACTTACACAGCAACCTTTAATTGTTGCTGAATGGCCTGTTGTCATGTATTAAACAAATTGTTACTGTAAGTTGTTGTGAATGCATTAGTAAAAATAAACGTACTTTTATCTTGAACCTGGCAAATAGTCACATATAAAGATTCCAGGAAACACACACACACACGCACGCACGCACGCACGCACGCACGCACGCACGCACGCACGCACGCACGCACGCACGCACGCACGCACGCACACACACACACACACACACACACACACATCAAACGCATGAATCACGTGTTTTGGTCCACAGCAATACCTGGTTATTATTTTGACGACTTCAACACGTTACATCAATACATAATTATCAGAAGTAGACTATATACAACTATGAAATAAGATGTTGTAACAACGTTACAGCCTATGATCGCATATAAAGCTTCTAAAGTTGGCGTAGCATGCACTAGAAAGAAATCTCAAGCGTCAAATACTACTGTGATTATTTATGTGGAAATAAAATGTACATTGAAATATTCGCGGTTTTCGAATGTTATGCACATCCTATAAGGTGGTGCACGGCCTTTTTTCCCTTTCTTCTCAAACCCCCAAATGTGTGTTTTTGTTTTCCCCACATGTGTTCAGTGAACTTACTGTGTTTTTTAATACTTTTCTTTCAGTTAGGAAATAGTAGCGGTAAGGTTAGGTTTGCTGATGACCTGGTCTTTTTTCTGAGACTGGTGATCAATGTAAGCTGTCATAAAAAAGCATGTCCGTATAACCCGTATGTTTCATGTTTATGAGATTAAGACGTTGCTGATAAATTTGCAAATGTATATACCCGTATCGCTAATGTCAATGAGAGGTTCTTGATAAATCCACCACACGTATATACCCCGGATCTTCGTAATAAAAAAAAAAACTTTGGTAATAAATCTAGAATGTCTATATAATCCGTATCTTTGATGTTGATAAAAACAACTACTGATATATCTAGCAAATTTGTATAACCTGCAACTTTGATGGAATTAAGAATTATTGATTTCCATACCATGGTGTTCGGTGTTAAGAGGACAGATTTTTTTTTTTATAGCAGATGCATCCCCTTTGTTTCTGATGTCAGACGTTTATCATAAATTTAGCATAACTATATGGACCTACCTTGTATTTTGATGTTGAATACAAGTCATCAATACATCTAGCCTGACAAACTAGATGTAACCCATATCTCTGGTGCCAATAAAAAAAAAAAGAGAAAAAAAAGAAAGAAAAAAAAGGTAAAACTACACACGTTTGCGCACCACGTATTTTCATATAACGGGATTTGGGTAAGTAACCCTGTGTATCCAGTAGTGGTGGTGACGCTATCCAAATAAGCTGGTATCATCACAGTTCAACTTTCATTAACTTAACTAAGTTGATAAGACAAGAAAACGCAAAACAGATACAAAACCAACCAGAACCTCGCGAACAAGGAAAATTAACGCGGCCCTTCTTAGCCAAATTCGGATTTGACTTGTGAAATATAGTCACATATATGAATGAAATCTAGGTATGTACAAAATTAATCAGTTGGAAAGAAAGAAGATAAATGAACGAGTGAATAACGAACAAAGTGAGCAAAATAATGAATCAGCTAACAAAACAAAAAAGCATGCAATATTAACAACAAAACTTCAGATACGAAGAGTGTAGATGACGAAACTAAGATAAAAAATATAGAGCAAAACGAAAATAAGTCCGACAGCATAACGAATAAAAGAAAGCATAAGAATAAGGATTAAAAAAAATATTAAAGAGAGAGAGAGGGATTAGATAAAGGGATGGAAAAGAGTATAAACCTCTGACAGTTGTATCAAAACTTTTCCTTCCAACATGATGGATTGTGGAAATTTGAAACACGCAGCAAAGACACTGCAGCGTGTAGCAAGGGGCAAAACTCTTTTACTTTCTTCTCTTACTAAATGTACCAATGTCTGGTTCAGACCACACTTTGTGAGATGGAAAAAGGAACAAAAAAGATATAGGAAGAAAGAAAGAACGAGAAAAAGAAAGGGAGGAAAGAAAGGAGGAAAGAAAAGGCGACAACCAGTTTAGATCAAAGGGCTTTATTCAAAAAGCAGCCGTACAAGAAATATGATCGAAAAGATTGGATACAAAAAGTATTGTGGTGTAAGTACGAACATTATCCATACTCTCAAAACAGAACCTTGAAACGGTCATTGATTTAGGTTTTGTCACAGACAAAATTTATGGCAATGTAAAAAAGACATTCTTTTCAATTGACAAAAAACAACAAAAACAAAAACAGAAAAAGAAGGGGGAAAAAAGAAGAAGAACCAACATGGATACAATTAAGCAAGAGTGCGCAACAAGAGCACTGATGTTCCTCTTCCCCTTGGCATGACATGAGCGAAAACCTACTAAGGGAGCCAAGCTGGATGTCTGTCCATCTCGCAAGGATTGTGTCGTTGGGAACCACGATGGAGAGAAAACTGCCAGTCGTCATGCACTTTTATATCTTGAGCCGGCTTAAAAAACGCGACAAAACCCCAACAAAACTATAACACAAGCTGGTAATGTAAGCCCCGCCTTAACGTAGCAGCAGGAAAAAAAGAAGAAAGAAAAAAGAGTAGAGCATCTCCCTTGGACGACTAAATCTTCCGGTCTCCACAGTCCGTGGGTTCTTTTCCGCCCCTTTTTGTGTTAGGCTTCTGTAGGCCGCCCACAAACATCGCCATTCACTTCTTGTTTGTGCAGAAAGTGCCTTCTGCTCTCCCCACAGCATAAACGTCGCCAGAGCAACAGTGTCTGACAATCCGAACTTTCTTACCATCCTCTTCCCGCGTTACGCCTCACGGCTATGGCTATACAAGTACACTAGCAAGTAGACAACTTTTCTCAGGTGCATGTGCTGTGTTGCTCAGGTTTTTCACTCTCGCAAGGCTAACCGTGTGCAGGGCCCTGGAGTTACTCCTAAAGTGTCACGGTTTTGTCACGGCTTAGTCACGTTTCTCAGTGCCTCCAATTATCGTTCAGATCATACTGTCCACTTGTCTTCAAACCAACGTCCCAACAACAGTTCCCACGTGTTGAGTCGTCTCCCTTGAAGAGAATTAGCCGCCATACATCAGTGAGTCGCACGGGTCTTCTCCAGTCAGCTGCATGCCTGCACACAAAGATAAACACTGACCCCCTTCTGCCTGCACACAAAGACAAACACTGACCCCCTTCTGCTTGCACACAAAGCACAAAAAACTGACCGACGCACTGTGGAAATAGGTCAGTGGCTGGAACTCTTACTGTAAACTTCACTGGCATTGGTTCCATTCAGTGTATACAAGGACGACAGAAGAAAACTCACTGGTCCAGCCCGAAGGGCATGTTTCGTTCTTCTGTCGTTTTCTCTGACACCAGCAAGGATCCAAAATGTCGCCCAGCTCTGCTTAACAAAGGTATGGGAAGATTAAATGTGATGGATGTTGTAGGTTTGTAGGTTTATGATGGAAACAGCGATAATGGACAAGTGCTGTAGGCTTATGATGGGAACAGCAACACCGGGCCAGTGCTGTAGGCTTACAATGGGAGCAGCAACACCGGGCCAGTGCTGTAGGCTTACGATGGGAGCAGCAACACCGGGCCAGTGCTGCAGGTTTATGGCGGGAGTGAATAGCAAGAAGGGGCAAAGTGTGATGCTTACGTGAGGAGCAGCGGTACTGGACGTAGACGACGCTCTGGGTGAAGTTGAAGCGCAGACGGCTGTAGGACGTGGTCCTGGTGAGGTAACCGCGGCGTGTCGTCATGGGGAAGTCGTGTCCCGGGCACCGGCAGTTGATCTGAAAGTCACAAGCCAACACTGCCAGCAGCTGAAGCCTCTTTGTCTCTCTGCATCCGTCTTTTCCGTGTCGCATAAATACAGAAGTGTACCACGCGCGCGCGCGCACACACACACACGCGCGCGCGCGCATGCACACACTCACGCACACACTCACGCACACACTAATACACACATGCATGCACCCCCTACACACACTCACGCACACACTCACGCACACACTAATACACACATGCATGCACCCCCTACACACACTCACGCACACACTATCACGCACGCACGCACGCACCCCCTCCCACGCACACGCACACACACACACACACACACACACACACACACACACACACACACGCAAACATGCGTGCGCACATCTATGAACACACGCGCCCACAAGGGCGCCCGCACGAATGCACGCACGCCATTCGCTTTCTCTCACACACTCACGCTTCCACCCGCGTAAATGTACCCGGTAAAAGTTGTGACGGTCAAACTCGAGTGAGTTTTGCACCATTTCTTCAGCAGCCCGGAACCGGGTGCTGCACAACCCCACACTGCACTTGGGTTCACATAGGTACTGTCTGCACACACAAACACATGGGCTCACACAGGTACTGTCTGCACATACAAACACTTGGGCTCACACAGGTACTGCCTACACACACAAACACATGGGCTCACACAGGTACTGTCTGCACACACAAACACTTGGGCTCACAAAGGTACTGTCTGCACACACAAACACTTGGGCTCACACGGGTACTATCTGCACACGCACAAACACTTGGGCTCACACAGGTACTGTCTGCACACAAAAACAATTGGGCTCACACAGGTACTGTCTGGCACACAGAAAC
>OY757554.1:7836792-7876792 GCA_963584105.1 Alviniconcha strummeri
AACATGTACAACGGAAAAATGTCTTCATCGCGTACCAAACTCTTGATTACACACCAAACTCCTCATTAGGTTCTAACAACACACCAGATTCTTCATCGCGTACCAACAACGCATCCGAATAATTAACCGGGTACTAACACAGCAGACTCTTCATCGGGTGCTAACAACACACCAGATTCTTCATCGGGGACTAACAACACACCAGACTCTTCATCAGGTACTAACAACACACCAGACTCTTCATCGGGGACTAACAACACACTACTCTTCATCAGGTACTAACAACACACTAGATTCTTCATCACGTTGAAAAGAATTCTTCACCACGTATGTAAAAACTCATCCGACATCTTATTCAGTGGACAGCAAGTAAAAGTGCTGATGGCAAGGTGAAGGGACTGGGAGTACGGCATGCTGGCTTTGGTGTCGAGAGTTGAGGAAAAAGACTTCCAGGTCCTGCCATCAACGCAGTGTCATCTCAGGACGACCGTCCAGATAACAATGAAATTTTAGCGCCCACTCAACCGTTTAGGCTTGGGTAGGCTATGTAATCAAATATATTTTAGAAAACAGTTAAAGCTCAGTCTACGGTCTATTATCAAACGTTTTGGTTAACTGGTCAACAATGACCGCAAATGACCATAAACGAGCTTACTTCACTACACTTATTTACACTTGATAAAAACTACTATTCTGCTTATCGAAGTATTCATGCATGTCTCTACAGAATGCATCAAAACATACACAAGTCTAACGATTCAGCAATGCCCCGGGTTGAAATAAAATACAACTTCGTCAAAGCTCAAGCATGAAACTCATTACTAAATAGCAGCGTGCTTCCAGATCACTAACATGGCGAAATGGCCATGCCTGAAGGACACTTAGATGTCACCGATTTTGACCGAGATGGTGGACGTCTTTCCGTCTGGAACATTCTTCTTCTCCTTCCTTTTTATTTAAAGTCTTTTCACATAAGTGATATCAGACTAATCGTATGATCATAAAGATAACAAAATATGTCAGCTAGTTACACCAAAACATCATCAGACTTCAATAAATCAAAACATATGAGTATACACTTGTTTGCAGTCGAAAAAACAAACATGCGCTTGCTCAGTCCGGAACAATCTCCCTCAACAATCTTCAGTCACAGTTATTGAAAAAGGTTTGAAGAAAACCGAAAATTCTTAACAGAAGGTGGTGTTACTGTCGTTTTGATTTATTCTAGAATACTCCCCCTGTTCAATATTCCACTATGCCTTCAAGTCACAGCTCAAGACTCACCTTTTCTGTCGTCTCCTCACGTTTCCAACTGTCTCAGCAGGCGCTTTGAGTAAATCGGCGTCTGTAATGTAAATCTCTGTTTGTGTGAGTGACTCTGTGTGTGTGTGTGTGTGTGTGTGTGTGTGTGTGTGTGTGTGTGTGTGTGTGTGTGTGTGTGTGTGTGTGTGTGTGTGTGTGTATGTGTGTGTGCGTGCGCGTGCGTGCGTGTGTGTGCGTGTGTGTGTGCGTGTGTGTGTGTGCGCGTGTGTGTGTGTGTGTGTGGGGGGGGGGTGTGTGTGCGTATAATAGTGACAAATTTGTGTGTATCAATAGGGCCTACTGATTGTGGGTTTTTGCTGTCATTTTGTTGTTGTTGTTGCTTGTTTATGAAATGTACGCAGTTTCGGCTCACCCTAGAAAGGGTGCTCTAAGACCTGGTTTGCTCTAAGACCCGATTATTATTATTATTATTAGGCAAACTTGAATGACGGCCGGAAGTTTTGGGCCAATTGTGGGTCAGGAACATGATCTTGCAGGGAGATTGAGGAGGATTCTAAAATTCAAAATCCGTCATCGATGTAAGCCAACCATAAACCGTTGGCGAAGTAGGGAAAGGATCCCTGTATTAAACTGTGCTAACTATGTTGTGTCGAAATGCCATCAGTTGCAATCAGATGATTTTTTTTATGGTGATTGCTTCGCCGACCGCGCGGCCTTTGAGGTCCTGTGGCACACGGGGCAGTGCAGCTCCATACGCCCAGTCCCACAGAACAATGTCTTCAGACCTGTGCTCCCTACTGCATACACACACACACACACACACACACACACACACACACACACACACACACACACACACACACACACACACACACACACACACACACACACACACACACACCCTGCCACCGAGCCAGTGCTCATATGCCAGACAAAAATAACGCGCAGAGCGCGCGCGTGAAACTCTTTGAGAAGTGGGTTACCGCTGTGAAGGTAATCGTTTAGATTACTGCCACTGCCGTAAATAAACATCTACGACGCTCACGTTTTTGGAAAGGCACAGCCTGACTCTTCCCCCTCCTCCCCAACCCGCCTCCGACAGCTCTGCTTTTCCACAGGTTGCATTGAGTGGCAAGTATAACAGTACTTCCATTACGTTTTTAATGTAAACTGCAGTCGCCATACACAATCCAGTTCATGGTGAGTTGCCTTGTATGGCTAGTTTCGTTTCCCGAAACGCAAGCATCCACGCTTCTATCTACTAGCTGAGCTGCATTAGAGATACAGCTAACGCATGACTACGAAATTCTGGTAACCGTTCCTTTAAATCAACCCCACCCTTCTACGTCACGATTGGCTGCCGACTGCGGCTATCTCGAACTCATCAGGTGTGTTTCACCGCTAGAAACAAGAATGCCTGCGGTTTCCGGAAGTGAATGGCAATTTACCGAGAATTTTGTTTACGCTTCACTAACTTGGACTGAGAGCGGCACCGCCCACAATTGCAGCGTGTTTGATGCGAGCTCCTTCTGTCCCACTGTGTATTTGTCTGCTTGTCTTTCCGTGTGTCTCTCGCGTCTCTATCTCCCTCTGTGTTTTTCCTCTGTATGTCTCCCCCCCCCCTCCCCCCCTCCCCCTCTCCGAGCTCTCTGTGCCTCCCTCTCAGTCTCTCTCTGCTTGCTTCCCCCCCCCCCCCCCCCCCGCCCTTCCCTATCTCTCTGTGGGCCACTGGTCTAGAAATGACTGCCGATATTAAAGATGGCCAAAATCTCCGAATCCTTTTTCGCGAGTTATAGTGACAATACTCTGTTCCACTAACTTTGTGTTGTAATCTAGATGCGGGTAATACAACAAACTGCTCCAGCTACTGCGCTGCGCCTTGTAGTCTTTTTGCGGATAACGCAACAATGTGTACCAGTTACTGCCCGTAGGGCAATACAACAGTCTGTTTCACTTACTGCGTGTTGTAACCCTGCAGATAATACAACAATATGTACCAGTTGCTGCCTATTGCAGTACTTTTGCGGGTAATACAACAATCTGTTTCACTTACTGCGTGTTGTAATCTTTTTGCAGATAACACAACAATCCGTGCCAGTTACTGCACGTGTTATAGTCTCTTTGCGGGTAATACAAAAATATGTTTCAGTTTAAGTGTTGTGATCTTTTGTAATTTTGTGTAATCTTTCTAATTATTCCTCTTACAACATGTTTTAAAAAAAAAAAAAAATTGTGGGTAATACCAAACACTGTATTAGATACAGCGTCTTGTAACCCCTTTTTGTGGATAATACAATTGGGGGCGGCACAGCCCAGCTGACAGAGCGTGGGACCGAAAGGTCAGGGGCAATACTGACGCGGGTTCCATTCCCTGGTGCGGCACGGTATTTTTCTCCTAAAGTCAACTTTCAGTGCAGACTCTCCTACGGTGTTCATACAGCCCCCGTGTGCAGTCGCATACATCAACATCAAAGCGCACGTTAAAAATCCTAAACACTGGCAGCCACACCATTCTCTCAACACAGAAGAAGAAGAAGAAGAAGAAGAAGAAGAAGAAGAAAACAAAAAAACTGCCCATACTGATAGGTAAGGCGACTGGAAATTCCCGCAAGGGATAGAGAAGCACCTACAGATATGCAGCTCTAACCGTACAGTTATGTTCAAATCAAAGTGAATTCTCTGTTCACGCCGAGTTTCTCTTTAATCATGGAAGACGAAATGTGCAACAAAAATGATTTCTGTTCGTTTTGTTGTTGGTTGTGTTTGTTGTGTTGGTATGTGTGTGTGTGTGTGTGCGTGTGTGTGTGTGTGTGTGTGTGTGTGTGTGTGTGTGTGTGTGTGTGTGTGTGTGTGTGTGTGTGTGTGTGTGTTGTGTTGTGGTGTGTGTGTGTGTGTGTGTGTGTGTGTGTGTGTGTGTGTGTGTGTGTTGTGTGTCTTTTTTTTCATTTTTTTTCACACTTTGCACAACAAGCGTCACTTCAGGAAAAGCTGAAGACTAGTACATCCATAATCCCACTGTCCTGGGTCTACAGGAAAAGCTGACGACTAGTACATCCGTAATCCCACTGTCCTGGGCCCACAGGAAAAGCTGACGACTAGTACATCCGTAATCCCACTGTCCTGAACCTACAGGAAAAGCTGACGACTAGTACATCCATAATCCCATTGTTCTGAGCCTACAGGAAAAGCTGACGACTAGTACATCCATAATCCCATTGTCCTGGGCCTACAGAAAGCCGACGACACCCGTAATCCCACTGTGGTCTCGGAGCGTGTATGCAGATTAAAACCTTTTCCAGTAAGTGACTGAGTGCTATTTCGCGTGTCATAACTAGTTGTGTCAGCACGCCTGTGTCTGCCTCAGCAAGGTGATGACGGCGTTGTGATGAACGTGTCTGCTACCCACTGCTCGCGCTGCACAAGGTATGCGTGCCATCCATCCAAACATTACACTGAAAATAAATGTTGGACTACGGCTACGTTAGGCTACGATATTATGTCGCATCACTCAAATCTTGAGAGAGAGAGAGAGAGAGAGAGAGAGAGAGAGAGAGAGAGAGAGAGAGAGAGAGAGAGAGAGAGAGAGAGAGAGAGAGAGAGAGAGAGAGAGAGTCATTTATATCCAGTGGTTATATCACATGATATCGTGCCGTCAGCCAGGGGCGTAGGGCCTCAATGGCCTCATGGTCAATGGCCTCAATGGCGAAGTAATCGCATCATCCAGAGAAATATTCTCAGGCAGTTTAAATAATGAGGTTAATAATAATGAGAGCATAACATCATAACATTTCTCACATATATAATTATGGGCTGGGGGGGGGGGGGGGGTGAATGTTTTCGGGTTTGCAGTTGTGCAGTCTAGAGAATGAGAGCAGACGTTCTCATCCGTTTCGACTTGTCGCACCAACTCTCGAGCCAAACTGGAGTTCGTTTGAAGAAAGGCAGACAAAGGATGCATAAAAACCCATAAACAACTCTTGTGGCAGTTAAAGTGACCATCCCGAGATTATTAGGTACATAAATTGTTTCACATTTTGACTTGTATCAAAAATGGCAAAATAATAAGGTCACGTAATTCAAATTCACATTTTTAACAAGCATGGACGACAAGAACCTAGTATGATCATCCGATTTACGTAATCGTTACAGGCCGGTGAGTTAATGCATACACATAAAGAGTGTCCGATAAAAAGCCAAATCTTAAATAATTCGGTATGTTAGATACATTACGTATTATATTTTATGTTCAATAAAAGTAGGTATTTAGGCCTATTAGGTATTTGTGAGTCGGACATGTCAATCATATCTCCTGATTATATGCCAGTGTCAAAAAACGGTTTCCTTATGTAATTATTTTAGTCTATTGTGCAAAGTTTGAAGATAGTCGGACATGAATTTACAGAAACACACAGCTTTCAGTTTCAACTGCTGGACTCTGGTGTGGCGGTGAAATGTGAATGTGAAACCCGCTGATTGTAGTGGGGCAGGCTGCCTACGCACGGCCATTGTACCAAGCTTGCCTCATCGTCCCTTCCTCAGCGCCTTCCACTCAACTTATCTTTAAATATAGTTGTGTGCACAGATTGGGCAATGGTAATTGCAGGTTTGTAGAGAGAGTGAGGGACAGCTGAATTAACATGATATTGTTGGGTGTTTTCAGCGCGTGTATTTGGGGGAAAGTTCGAGGGTTCTTGTATGCATACATAGTACTGAAGCTTAACACAGACAAAACTGAGATGATGCTTGTAAGTTCATCAGTGCGTATCAGTTCGGTCGGCTGCGAGTCTGCAGATATAGGTGGAAGTTGCATTCCTTTTCAGACCACCGTAACGTACCTTGGAGTGCATCTTGACCAAACACTGTCAGTGAAACAATACATCAGTAGCCTCTGCCGCACTACGTTTCTCGCACTCAGGAGAATCGCCTCTATCCGTCCATTCCTCTTTAACAGTTCCAAAGAAAAGCTCGTTGCGTCTATGATCACGTCAAGATTGGACTACTGCAATACTACTTTCGCAGGAGTAGCCGATGAACAAATCGCGACCATACAAAAGATCCAGAACAACGCCGCACGGCTCATCTTGAAAAAATCGAAGCATGATCATGTCACACCGTTTCTGAAAGAACTCCACTGGCTCCCAGTAAAATACCGCATTCAGTACAAGCTCGTTTTCCGTCACTTTGGCGGCACTCTTCCGCCATACCTGTCTTCTTCGTTCTGCACATATCAACCATCGCGCTCCCTTCGTTCTTCGACAGAAAGACGGCTCAAAATTCCAAAAACAAACCTGAAAACCTTCGGCGAACGTTCTTTTGGTTACATTGCTCCGACTGTCTGGAACTCGCAGCCGGCCGACCTTAGAGCTTTTCCCTCCCTCCCAACTTTCAAAGTTAACCTAAAAACGCATTTCTTCCGCCAAGCCTTCTGATTGATTTGTACATGCCAACCGCTACCTGTTTCATATTCGTGTGTGTGTGTATATATATATATATGTGTGTGTGTGTGTGTGTGTGTGTGTGTGTGTGTGTGTGTGTGTGTGTGTGTGTGTGTGTGTGTGTGTGTGTGTGTGTGTGTGTGCCAGTCAGTGTTGTGTGTGTGTGTGTGTGTGTGTGTGTGTGTGTGTGTGTGTGTGTGTGTGTGTGTGTGTGTGTGTGTGTGTGTGTGTGTGTGAGTTGGGGGCGGGGGTGGGGACTGGGAGTGATGGAATTAAGGGTAGGTAGTAATATAATGATTCATTTTCTTCATATATTGCTGCTTCTCATAGGGCACATGTACTTGTATATTATACATTGTTAGTTGTCATAATTATATGTATTATGTTTGTGAAACTTAGAAAATGTTGGAGAATGTTGTAAAGCGCAGTGAGTTTGGGTACACCAGAGAACAGTGCTATACAAAAGTTAACTATTATTATTATTTGCCCATTTTATTGAATTTATGATTGTTTCTTTGTACTAGTGATAATTTACAGCTCCGTGAGCTCGTCATTTTTTCCCACAGAGTACAGCGCAGTATACCTGTTATGAGTTATCATCATCATCATTATCATCATTATCACATTCAGGTGTCAAAGAAAATCTCGAATGTCAAATGCAAAAGGCGCTCACACGCACCTACCCACGCACCCACCCACCCACCCACCCACCCACACACACACACGCACGCACGCACGCACGCACGCACGCACGCACGCACGCACGCACGCACGCACGCACGCACGCACGCACACACGCACACACACACACACAAACAACCAGTCGCAATACCCCTCTGGCCGCGCAGTAATCAAGCCCAACAAACAAACGTGAACACATACAGCTGAAAGAAATCAGCCAAGAGACAAAACAAACGTGAACACATACAGTTGAAAGAATTCAGCCAAGAGACAAAACAAACGTGAACACATACAGCTGAAAGAAATCAGCCAAGAGACAAAACAAACGTGAACACATACAGTTGAAAGAAATCAGCCAAGAGACAAAACAAACGTGAACACATACAGTTGAAAGAAATGAGCTAGCAAAACGGAAATACAAAAGAATAGTGACTGCTGATTGTTTGAGCGTTCAACTTGTACGGAATGGTGACTGCTGATTACGTATTACGAGCTTGGACTGTGTCCCGATTAGTAATTGCTAAATGTTTGAACATTGAACGTGTTGCACATTGGTGACTGCTCATTGGTTTCGGCGTTGAATGTGTCCAGATTAGTGAATGCTGAATGTGTAAATTTGTTACGATGATCACAGAGGCCCGAATAATGCTGAATACTGAATTCTGGTTGAGCTGTAATGGTCCTATAGGCCGGAATGAAGGTGTCTGCTGACGGAATGTTCAGCACGTTGTGATGGTCACATAGGTGAGAATAATGTAACTGCTGACAGAGTGTTCAGCATGTTGTGATGGCCACATAGGCCGGAATAATGTAACTGCTGACAGAGTGTTCAGCATGTTGTGATGGCCTCATAGGCCGGAATAATGTAACTGCTGACAGAGTGTTCAGCATATTGTGATGGCCACACAGACCGGAATGACTGCTGACTGAGTGTATAGCATGCTGTGATGGTCACACTGGCCGGAATGACTGTTGTGATGCATGTAGTGATGGCCATACAGGCCGAGCCAGTGGTGTCGATTGCGGTGTTTGGCTGGAGCCGACCCTGTATAGCTGTGCAGTCTTGCCGCTCAGTGAGTGAGGGGCGGGCTTTCTTTGATCTTGGCGCAGCAATAATATGCGTGTAATATGAGCCATACATCATTTTTTGACGGTACTGCCGTTCGCGTCGATTTGACAACTGACCGGACTGCCGCTGCAACTGCTGTGCGCAACATACGTGGGCAAGAGGGTGATTATGCCACTGAGTCCCTCATTCCTTCCCTCTTCCTTTCTTTCCTAACAAAATAATGCCACCATTAGCATCAACCTGCAAGCGAAATACGTAACTGATATCAAACAGTATTACAAGATATACATGTTTTAAAAACTGAATTTTTGAAAGCCTTGGATCCCTGCAGAGGGGGCGTCAATTTCTGCGTCCATGCGAGAATAAAAGAAAAAGAAAAAGAAAAACAAGCCGAGTAATAAACACGAAAAACAACAACTGAAGCAAATAAACACTAAAAAGGAAGACATGAACTGGCTTCTTTGTTTGTTTGTTTTTAAACACTTGTATCCCCCAAAACAACCATTGAAACGAGATAGGTAGTACAGACCTGAGGATAGTTTTGATATAATACTGCCTATTCTGCCGTAAGCACTGTACAGACTGTGACGTGAGCATTGTGCAAACCGTTACGTTAGCATTGTACGGACTGTGACGTGAGTACAGTACAGACTGTGACGTGAGTGAGGACTTTACAGACTGTAACGTGAGTGAGCACTGTACAGACTGTGACGTGAGTGAGTCTGCACGTGAGTACAGTGCAGCCGACTGTGACGTGAGTATTGTGCAGACTGTGACGTGAATGAGTACTATACAGACTATAACGCGAGTGAGTACTGTGCAGACTGTGACTTGAGTGAGTACTGTGCAGACTGTGACGTGAGTAGCCTACTGTGCAGCAGACTGTGACGTGAGTACTGTGCAGACTGTGACGTGAGTGAGTACTGCCGCCGTGCAGACTGTGACGTGAGTACTGTGCAGACTGACGTGAGTACTGCGCAGACTGTGACGTGAGTGTGTACTGCGCAGACTGTGACGTGAGTGAGTGCTGTGCAGACTGACGTGCCACAGCCTTGCGGCTGCAGGGATTAAAGATACTGGTGACACTAACAGAAGTTATGCGTGTTCGCGAACTGCAACACCAGCATGAGTCAGTCACAGATTTCATATCGCGGAAACACGACCCGGCCACTACCCCACAACGTTCGTGTCTGAACCATCGCCAAAGTTCATGTAATGCGATACCTCTACCTCTAAACTATAATTTGTGTGAAGTTTTATTTGGTCAGAGAGAGTACGGAAAGCAGAAAGTTCACCACATCGCTCGTCACCTAACTGCATTTGTGGAACAGCTGTCCGAGTCGTCAGTCTAGACTGAAATAACCGGTTATCACTGACACTCTCTCAACCCGATTCGATTCGATTAACCCGCAAATGAAACACATGCAAGTCGCATAACAGCTCACACCAGAAACTAAACAAACAGAAAATGCGTAGAATACTTACAAGCTTCCTTTCAAAACTCTTCGTGACAACGAACTTTGCGTCCTTCAAGGAAGACCGACACCGACTTTTCAGACTGGTAAGATCACGGGCAGAGAGTCAACGAATGCACGAGACTGATGACTCCAGGCACTTGTGGAGGGGAACAGACTCTCTTTAGCTAGCTCAGTGCTCACAGCCGAAAGCTGGAAGTAAAGCGGCAAGCGGAGCCAAGGGAGGAGGCAGTGCACGTGACCAAGGAGGAGAGAACTCTCCAATCCCCCCTCATCAGTGGGCTAATGGGTACAAACGGCGGGGAGGCTGTCAGAGATAAACGCGGAGCCTACAACACCGTTGGTTTCCACTGGCACAAAATACTACACTTGAAGTGGGTGCCTGGCACCACCGAAAGTTATCTGCATCGAGAACGGAGGAACTGGGCTACTGCAGGTTAAAGAGGCTGCACTCATATTTAGCAGTTCACGACAAAACCTGGTTTTGCCAACCTGTTCTCCTACATCAGTGTAGTGCCAACTGGAAAGAACTAGTCAGTCATGTCAGCTCCAGACATACTCTGCTGCAGCTGGCTTTCTCTGGAGAGAACGGGCCGAGTTATCCATAACAACAATTCTCAGTAAGGACAATAAAGTAAAAGGTAAACTGACAGGAAAGAAGCCAATAAACAAACAAATAACATACATACACACATACACACACACACACACACACACACACACACACACACACACACACACACACACACACACACACACACACACACACACACAAACAAACACCATGGCAATGTACAGACATCGGCGTTTATTTCATTTTATTTTATATATACTATATCTACCCCTAGGCCTTTGCCAAAATGGGGTCCGAAGGCCAGAGTTGTGTTTCAGTGTTTCTTTTTTTGTTTCAATTTTCCAAACATAATACATATATTGTACCCATACTACTCAGACATACCATAAAAACTATTTTGTATCTTTACAGATAGCCGCCATGTGCATTTCTGTCAAGTGTGTGTGTGTGTGTGTGTGTGTGTGTGTGTGTGTGTGTGTGTGTGTGTGTGTGTGTGTGTGTGTGTGTGTGTGCGTGTGTGCGTGTGCGTGTGTGTGTGTTTTTCGCCCAAGACTTTACAGAAGACACGCGCGTTACATTAAGTTCAACGGTTTCATTTTTCCTCTGAGTTACAACTGATTTCCGCTCTTGTGACCTCGGGGCGCTAGCTGTGTGAAGAAGAAGAAAAAGAAGAGCGGGAAGACTAAAAAGAGCCGCACCAGCATGTCAGTCACAGATTTCACATTGCAACCTGCGACCCAACACCTCACAGCGTTCGTGTCTGAATCATTGCCAAACTCTTAACCAGCAGCAGTGATCTTGTTGCACGCCACATAAACAAGGTGAACCTGCTTAGTTAAAACATGGATTATATGTACATTTCGCTCTTACTGTTACGACTGCACTCGGAATCACTCCGCAAATCAAACACAGTGTGTGTGTGTAAACCAAGCAGTTAACCTCGTGTAGAAAGGAATAAATGCTATCTTAGACGGTACTATGGCATTCCAAGCAGTCCAGGTTAACGATGGAAATTGTCCAAACACATAAAAGGTTCAAAAGAACGCTATTTATTGGACAAAAACACAATCTGCAAATATTCTGGGTAATCCCCTTTGTCAAGCTACAAAACGACGGTGAATATTGTGTGATGGCCAAATGTCTTTGACTGATCCAGTAGAATGAGTCCTGTTCTCTAGGCCATGATCCTGCTGAGGCGAAGGATGTACAAGTCCAGAGTAGTGAGAACAGAAACTGAAAACTGACTGTGCCACCATTAAAAAAAAAAGAAAAAAAAGATGCAAAATATCCAGAAGACGTTTTCCCCCTGTGTTTTTGTATGCGTCTACACAATACGACTGATAAAAATAACTTGTTGGTACTGAATCCATTTTACATGACTACAGCTTTTGTATTTTACAGCTATGCAACAAAAGACATGAGTGTAATTATAGAGATTTACAAATATGTCAGAAGCGTTTGGCTTCAAGTTCAGCTTGAAGTCCATTTCCATTTTCCAAGTCCAAGTCCCAGTCCGTTTCCAGTCCGGTGAGTGTCCTTGAAGTGGTCCTCTCATCTGGACTGCAGGTCAATCGGTTCAGTCAGGCATGTTTATCGCTTTCAGTGACCTTGACCGCATTTCAAGGACACAGCAGAGTCAGTCACAAAAATACAGATTGTAAATTACGACCGATGGTAGCTTGGTTGGTTAGAACCGGCGCCTTCTGACGGATCGGTCTGATCACCAACGTTGGGTTCCTCGTTCGGACCGCTCAGTTTTCACCTCCAGTAATTACGTCATACCGACTGTCGGCTGGATGTCGGCTGTTTTCTCTGGGGACTCCGGCTTTTTCAGTGTTCGAGCTGACACTCCAGTGTATTTAATGGGATGACTAAAGTAGTGTGTACAATCATTCTGCATTGCCTAGGCTACAAATGCCGCACACAAAGGCATGTCCCAGCTTTTGGCTAAAAACGTCCTAGCAAATTTGGCTAAAAACGATTTTTGGCATGAATTTTTATTGTTTTAGGTACGAATTGTCTGCAGCATTAATTTCTGCTCTGGCCCTTTTGAAATATGCCAATTTAAGATTAACTGTAGTGGTCTAAAAAATAGATTGGGGATCTCCCCACAAGGTGCAGCTGTTTACAGATTGCGTATTACGTCATTACATTTTGTGGTTTTACACACGTTTTTGTAGACTCGGCCTGCAAACAATTTACAATAGCGTCGTCTCAGGCACGTAATTTGCTCAGGTCTAATAATTTGTCGGGCGATTCAGCTGAGAATTGTGTGAATAATTTTATATCTTTCTTTAAATAAATCTCCTAATCGTGCAATGTGTA
The DNA here is from genome assembly GCA_963584105.1 of Alviniconcha strummeri. Taxonomy (NCBI): domain Eukaryota; kingdom Metazoa; phylum Mollusca; class Gastropoda; family Provannidae; genus Alviniconcha; species Alviniconcha strummeri. Next base: position 7,849,615 of record OY757554.1, read on the forward strand.
CCTCACTATAGTGGATGAGATCGGTAGCTGCCGTTTACTAGTAATGCTTGGCGATGGACCGGGGTGCAAGGTCCTGAGTGAAAAAAAATTCTCAGCGTACTGACCCGATGCTACTACAGGAAATATTTCAGACACCACTTTCTAATAATAATAAAAACAAACAAAAAACTACCGGCCGATGGCAGATTACGTGCCTGGGACGACGCCTTTGTCAAATGTTTGCAGGCCGAGTCTACGAAAAACGTGTGTAAAACAACAAATTGCAATGACGTAATACGCATTCCATAAATAGCTGCACCCGGTGGGGAGATCCCCAATCTGTTTTTAGACCACTACAGTTAGTCTTAAATCGGCATATTTCAAAAGGGCCAAAGCAGAAATTAATGCTACAGACAAATCGTACCCAAAACAATACAAATTCATGCCAAAAATCTATATTGCCAAATCTGCATGGGCTAGTCCCTTTAATGTCTTATTTTATGTCTGTTCATAGCAAGGTGCGCGCGCGCGCGCGCGTGCGTGCGTGCGTGTGTGTGTGTGTGTGTGTGTGTGTGTGTGTGTGTGTGTGTGTGTGTGTGTGTGTGTGTGTGTGTGTGTGTGTGTGTGTGTGTGTGTGTGTGGCTTCAGGCTGGCAAGGCACAATGTTCGCACTGCGCCGTACCAATAGTCACAGCGGGTGACTGAGTGTGTAACAACAGGTAGATACGCTGGAGGTTCAGTTAAAGTCACAGCTGAAACCCCCACTCCATGCTTAAATGTTGGATTTAGTGTTTCGTGTCAATAGTCACAGCGTGGGACTGACTGTAACGACAGGTAAACAAGCTGGAGGTTCACTTACAGTCACAGTTGAAACTCCCGCCCCATGTTTATGCTGGACTTAGCGGTACGTTTCAAGAAAGACTTCTTAACACCGTGACAAACACCAAAAAACACCAACAATCAGTTTCCTGCAAATGATTCATTGATGTTTTTCCTCCCCACCGGCCTGGGAAGGCGGTTCCTTCGACCGTCTCTGTGATAAGTGGTTCCTACAGGGTGTGATTCATCAGCTTCGAGACTTTGTCGGTCAGTACACTCGTGCTGCCTAGAAAATCTGTGGCCTACGTGTACAGAGCACTGGCTGTCTATCACAGTGCAGACACAGACAGTAGACAGACAGGCACCTGTGTACTGTCCGATAGGTACGTGTTTGTCTATCACAATGCAGACACAGACAGTAGACAGAAAGACAGGCACCTATGTACTATCTGATAGGTACGTGTTTGTCTATCACAGTGCAGGCACAGACAGTACACAGATAGACACGTAGACTGTCTGAAAGGTACGTATCTTTTTATCACAGTGCAGACACAGACATTAGACAGATAAACACGTACCAAAGTACTGTCCGATAGGTACATGTCTGTCTATCAGGGTGCAGGCACAGACATTAGATAGATAGGTAGTATCTGACTGATACGTATCTATGTGTCTGTCCGCTCTGTCTTTGGTGCGCACTGAAACCTCGCGCTGACTCTGGTCACTCTCAACTTCGGACACTTCACTCGTCACTTTGAGACCATGCCTGTTATGGTCCCTGAAACTGACAGCCGTTTCCCAGATTATTTCTTAAAACCAGACATTACTTCCCAAACTGTTATGATTTGTCGAGAAACCATTATAAATTCTAATACCAATTTATTTTTTACTGTACTTCGATTCAGTCTTTTGAGCTGAGTACAATGGCCGAAAGCAAATACTGCTAAGCAATACTCGATAATGTATGTTTGTATGAGATGTCAGGACGTAACGTCTTTACATAACTAATATATTATTATCATTAAGTGTAACATTGATTATGAACTTGGAGAGATCGATTATACTAAACTTTTGGGAACATAGAGGAACGGGGACACAAAGCTGTACCTACTAAAAGTAAGACAGACAGACAGACAGAGACGGAGAGAATTTGGGGGGATTATGTAACACAGAGCGGAACAAAACGCAGAACATAGAGAAGAAACATAGACGGGCTCACAGAGCGGAACATAGAGTGGACCAATGTGCATAGCAGAACACACAGAGAGGAACACAATGAAGAGCACAGACTGGAACAGAGGCAGAAACATAGAGCAAAGCAGAGAACGGAACTCTGAGCGGAAAGCGGAAGATAGACCAGAACACAGAGCGGAACACAGAACGCAACACAGAGCCAAACACCAAGCAGAACATAGACCGGAACACAGAGCAGAACACAGAGCTGTGTTCCACAGAGCGGAACATAGAGCGGAACACAGAGCGGACCATAGAGCGGAACACAGAGCGGAACGCATAGCGGAACACAATGCCAAACACAGAGCGGAACACAGAGCCAAACATCGAACGGAACATAGAGCGGAGCACGTAGCCAAACACAGGACCAAACATCGAACGGAACACGGAGCGGAACACAGCCAAAACACAGGGCCAAACATCGAACGGAATATAGAGCGGAACACAGAGCCAAACATCGAACGGAACATAGAGCGGAACATAGAGCCAAACACAGGGCCAAACATCGGACGGAACATACAGCGGAACACAAAGCCGAACATCGAACGGAACACAGGGCCAAACACAGGGCCGAACATCGAACGGAACACACAGCGGGACAGACAGCCGAACACAGAGTGATCACGGGGACACGGGGACACGGGGACACGGAGGTGTTTTTCGTTTCGTTTTTGTTGTTCTTTTTTGTTTTTGTTTTTTTAAGTCCGGAATTTCCCGGAGCTAGAGCTGTACAGCCCGTCAGCTGCGGCCCGAGGCACAAGTCCTTCACAGCAGTTGATTCCAGCTCCTTGAAGTTTGGTCGTTGAACTTCATCTCAGACAGAACCAACCATTCCACTTATATTCATTTTCGGACCTATCAGTAGCTGTGTCATTCAAGCTGTATCCAACTGCTTCATTAGTCTTCCTCAACAGACTGCTGCTTATTCTTTCTCTTCTTCTTCACTTGACCACGATCATCTGGTTGATTATTCTGTCACTATTAGGCGAGAAGGGGGGGGGGGGTTGCTTGAAAAACACCACCACCAAAAGACACACACACACACACACACACACACACACACACACACACACACACACACACACACACACACACACACACACACACACCAACAACAACAAAACAAAAACAAAAAAACATGGTGACCCCCCAAAAATGACACCCACAAAAACGCTAATAGCTTCTACATGTTTTCAGCGATTAACTTCATATTTGGTGCACAATAAGTTTAGTTTGTGCATGATCATTTCACGAAGCTTTCAGTTTGTAGGTCAGATAGTCCGACGTTTATGTTCTGTCCAAAATGTGTTCCAAATGACCCACTTGGCGTTGCAGGCACACTTGCAAGCGGCGCGCGAAACTGTCAATGACACAAACATTCGTCTATGGGGATTGCCCTGATCCTGCTGTAATAGCTGTCAATGGTGGCCTTGGCCACATCCTAAATCAAATCACCCCCCCCCCCCCAACACACACACACACACACACACACACACACACACACACACACACACATCATGTCACCGACCGACCCTCTGCTCCATGGATGACAGCGGAGCTGAAGGAAGGCAAGCGCAGGCAGAGCGTTGCTAAAGGACAACGCGTCTCACAGTGTACAGGGAGCCGGAAGACAACGCGTCTCACAGTGTACAGGGAGCCGGAAGACAACGCGTCTCACAGTCCACATCCTGAGGAGCGGGTCAAGGTCCACGCCCTCCATCTGACCGCCAAGCGTCAGCACCTCCAAACCCAGATCTGTGACTACACTACCAGCAAACAGCTCCACGCTGTCTCCAACCAGCTCATGGGCAACTCCGCAGTCCCTGTCCTTCCTACTGACATTTCTCTTCTTGAACTTCCAGAAGCATTTTGTAAGTTTTTCTCTGACAAGATCAAGGCCATCCGCCGCGAACTAGACTCCTGTCCAAAGGACAATGATTTTATTCCATTTGATGGCATTCCTCCGACATGTTTTAGACCAGTATCGGAAGAAACAGTTCGTGATCTTGTTCTGAAATCTCCAACATAAAGTTGTGCCCTTGACCCAATTCCCACTGGGCTTCTGAAAGCCTGCGTCGACAGTCTTGTTCCCCTCATTACCCGTATTGTTAACGATTCTCTTGAAGCGGGCACTGTGCATGATGTTCTCAAGCAGGCCATTGACACTCCTCTTTTGAAAAAGCCAAACCTTGACTCAAACATGCTCAAAAACTACAGACCTGTGTCTAATCTCCTATTTATTTCAAAAATAATTGAAAAGGCTGTGTTAACACAACTACAAGAACACCTCAGTGGCAATGGTCTGCTTGAGACCTGTCAGTCTGTATACAGGAAAGAACACAGCACAGAAACAGCACTGCTTGCTGGTCACTGACAACTTTCTTTTAACATTGACAACAGGTTAGCATCCATAGTGGCTTTCCTAGATCTATCTGCTGTGTTTGACACCCTTGACCACCAAATTCTGTTGAAAAGACTTAGTATCAGTTACAGAAGTCATGCTAAAGCGCTTCAGTGGTTCTCATTCTCTCTGTCCGACCGCCAACAGTCTGACACCATTGAAAGCATCTTCAAAATCTGTTCCACTTCAGTCTGGAGTTCCCCAGGGGTCTGTACTGGGCCCCAATCTGTTCACCCTGTACACTCAGCCCCTCTCTAACAACATCAGTTTCACTACCACAAATATGCAGATGACACAGAGTTAGAGAAAGCTGCCCTTCCCGCCGATTTCAGCCAGGTTTCTAGAAAAACTGAAGTCTGTGTTGCGGACGTAAAAGGAAGGACGAACAAAAACAAACTTCAACTCAATGAACAGAAAACTGAGCTCGTGGTCGTGGGGGACCGCACCCGCCTCTGTCAAATGAAGAAATAACCGCTACATTTGAAATAACGCAGTTCCATTCCAGACATCAGCCAAATACCTGGGTGTTCATCTTGATGAAACACTGTCCATGAAGGAGCAGATGAGCTCTCTCTGCCGCCATACCTTTCAGATGAAGGTACTACCCAGTTAGTCTCACCTCTGATCTTATCCAGGCTTGACTACTGCAATTCTACCCTCTCTGGCCTTCCATCATCTTCACTGAACCGACTACAAAAAGTTCAAAACAATGCCGCCACATTTGTCCTCCGCAAATGAAAATCGGACCACGTTACTCCCCTTCTTGAAAAACTACACTGGCCCCCTGTTGAGGCCCGTATCCAGTACAAAATTGTCACACTAGCCTTCAGGCACTTTGAAAATTCTCTTCCTCCGTACCTTTCAGAACTGCTTCACACCTATCAACCCTCTCCAACTTTTCGGTCCAGCAGTGAAAAACTGTTGAAAGTTCCCAAAACTAACTTTAAATCTGCTGCAAGCAGATCTTTCCACTTTCCACTTTCTTCCCACATGCCATGCTGCAGTCTAATGGAAACTCTCTTCCTACAAACGTCCGCAGCTCGTTCTCCATCTCTCTCCTCTTTCAAACAAAATCTCAAGACACATCTTTTTAAAGAACGCTTCTCTCTTGGTTTGGTTCGTAATACGCCCTTTCTGCACAGTTTGACTATTGAGTGGATGTGTAGATGTAGAGGAGGTGGTGTTAATATGATTACTGATGTTCTGTACAGTGTAAATATGTACATACCTTTTTGTGTGTGTAAAGCGCTTTGAGCTAAGTCATGATGTGGACACTGCGCTATAGAAGTAATATGAAGTAGTAGTAGTAATAGTGAGTGGTGAGTGTGGCTCCTAATGTCCTCCTACTGATGAGTCAATCTTCGAATTGCTGCCTTAGCCACAACAGAGTGTTACTGGAAGTGTGAGGGGCGGCCCCATCTTGCTGACACCATTGTTCATCTCTAGTGATGGTCCTGTGTCGGCCCAGTGCTGTCCAACACTTACTAAGCACCCCTAGGTAGCGCCCAGTGTTCACAATGACGGACTGTCTGTTTTCATCCTCGAACCAGAATGGACTGGTGATGCCGTGTTTCGAAATGGCCACCCACGCTGTATACTAAGGACCGAGTGTACAAAAACAGCCCCCAGACAATCGGTGACTTGAAGGCAGCAGGTACAGCCAGGTTCAGGTCAATCCCGATAGAAGAATGTGTTCGTGCCATTGACAGTTTCGAGCGCCGCTTGCAAATGTGCCTGCAACGCCAAGTGGGTCATTTGGAACACATTTAGGACAGAACATAAAAATCTGTCTATTTGATCTACATGACTGGAAGCTTTGTGGAATGATCATGCACAAACTGAAGTTAATGTCCTCCAGATATGAAGTAATTCGCTGAAAGCAAGTAGAAGTTGTTAGCATTTTTGTGGGTGGCTTGTGTGTGTGTGTGTGTGTGTGTGTGTGTGTGTGTGTGTGTGTGTGTGTGTGTGTGTGTGTGTGTGTGTGTGTGTGTGTGTGTGTGTGCTTTTTTCTTCTTCTTTCTTTTTTTTTTGGGGGGGGGGTAGGAGGTCACCCTGTATATTTTAAAAACTCTAGCGACTTGACCCATCCCACCACCGCTGCTACATTCCCTCTTCAGGATTCAGCCCCCCACCCCCTCCACTCCTGCCCGCCACCTCTGATGGTGGAGCTGGCGGTAGAAGCAACGCAGCGAGCTGAGCCCGCGGTCGTGGCAGCTAGCTCACTGTCACAATGACGGACAGAGATAATAAGTCCGGCCACCGGAAATCACAGCAACTGGTGATTAGTGTCCGTTAGCTGTCGGTTCCTCTCCATTAGCCTGACGGTGGCGCACAGCTAACGCCGAATCTCAGCCCGCCGCTGTAGTTTTCTCTTGCCTGACTTGTTTGTGCCACCACAAACTGCTGCCGCCCCTTCCAACTGCCACATGCCGTGCTGCAGTCTGAAGGGAACTGCTGCGACGGGAAGAAAATGTCACTCTTGACTGTCTGCAGTTCGCTCCGCGTGACAGGAATGCAGTTGTTCTATAGTTGTGGATCTGCCATCCACCGACTAACCAAACACACAATTCTTGTATGCATACAAGTATACAATTACACTAAAAACAACAGACTTAGAGAGAGACAAAATGTATATAGTATAATTATACATTATGTATTATATACATTTTTCTCTCTCTAAGTCTGTTGTTTTCAGTGTAATTTGCCAACACTTCATAATCGTAACATCAGTCTTATTTCACTCATGTGAAAACGACTAAATAAAAAGGAAGAAGACGAAAACCAAAAGGAAGAAGACGAAAAGACGTTCCCCCCTCCTTTTTTTTATTTTATTTTTTTATTCCTCTTTTCCCCCCGATAATTTTGCTGCTTTACGTTGCCTTCCTCGCGTTTTCTCGCTTTGGTTTATACAGAACCACCGACAAGCCTGTTTCATTTCAAAGTATTTTGCTTCTTTTTCATGCCCCAACCAGTGAACAGGTTTGACCGTGAGTGTATTTCTAAGTCACAGAGCATACGATTGACCTTTATCCTTTCGTACCATTTCTGACAAACTTGGCCTTAAAATAACGTAAATCACGCACATAACGGATAAAAAAACTAAACTTGTTTTATTTTTTACCTTTAGGCTCTTTATGAAGGGAGTAGCACCCCTCCCTCTCTCTCGCACTCTCTCCTGCTTCCGTTAGATTTACTCTGTTTAAGGTTTCCAGGTCTAAATATAACACCTCAACAATTAATTAATTACTTGCTTATTTTCTACACTCCGATCTAAAAACAAATAAGCAAAACAACAAAACCGGATTTTTGTGAGTTTTACGTGTATTTAAGGGGATCAATTTTGCTTCTCCAGATTTGAAGAGAAAAAACTCAAAGAAATAAAGATAGAAAAATAAACTGCTGGTTTTCCTTTCTCGGAGACTCTTTCAGTGAGATCTTATCAATGTTGGTGATGATAGCCTCCACTGACTTTTACATTTGCAAACCTGATTTGACGACTTTACCTGAACGTCAAGAACAGAATTTCCTTTTTTGAGTCGTATGGAACACACACACACACTCACACACACACACACACACGCACGCACGCACGCACGCACGCACGCACGCACGCACGCACGCACGCACGCACGCACGCACGCACGCACGCACGCACGCACACACACACACACACACACACACACACACACGCGCGCGCACACAAGGAATCATTGTCATGACATCCCGCTAGCTATCAGGCGTGGCGACTGACTCCAGTGCACATTGACTTGGACATCATACATCTGATTACTGTCATTTTCGAACAATGGTAGTACTTGTTGGGTGGTTTAAACAAAACCTTATTCATTCATCATAAACATAAGCTCAACAAATAAGTACAGGAAACAAAAAGCAGTTTGCTTATTTGAGTGTTACCTATATAAAAAATGATAATCATACAGACATTTACGATGGCAAGATGGCAAATTGTTGTCAAAACGTCAGAGGCAACAAAACAAACAAAAGACCAAAATGACAACAAAAAACAAACAAACAAAGCACACACACACAAAAAAAAAGGGGGGGGGGGGGTAAAAAACAAATAACTAAACGAATGGTCTAGTGATGTTGTCATAATTTTTGATCTGAGAGAGAGGGAGGGGATTAAAACGTGTACTTCATCGCTTGTATCCTAAACAAATTTTTGCAGACTTTTACAAATTTACAAGCGGTCGGTTTGGCGCAAAAAATCGTGGACTATAGCAAATATTTTCTTATTAGTTTCTAAATGTAGTTGGTCGTTTCCAAACAGAAGTGTATTGATATTTCTTTCGTTCTCATCTAGTTTATTAATGGTTTTATTTCTAAGACTGTTATAAAGGGGACAGTGTAGTAGGAAATGCTCTGATGTTTCTGCTGTATATCTGCATGAACACATAGGGTCTTGTCAAAGGTGGCGTCTGAATAAGTCATAATTTAAATCGCTAATAGCAAGTCGGAGTCTACAGTGCTTAACTTGTTCCTTTCTAGTACCAAAATATTAATATATAGGAATCATAGTGTCATTCGTTGAGAAATATTTTTTCAGCAGGCTAATTGAAGGATTTGTTTGTATAGTTTGAGGTAATGTGTTCCACAGTTGTGTAGTCGACGGAATGAATGAATTTGCATACAGTTCTGTTTTATGAGCGGGAATGACTCTTTCATGTGGTTGTCTTCGATGATACGGGTTTGTTGTTGAAACTAGAGGTGGTACTAAGTTCGACAGGTATCCGGGGCACTGGTGGTTAATCATTTTGTGAAACATTAACAGCTTGTGACGTTTTCGTCTTTATTTTAGAGTGCAAAATCCAGATTCTTTATATAACTTTTCGTGGCTTGTTCCTCTAACAGCTCCTAAAATAATTCTTATAGCTTCCAAATACAGGTTTTCGAGCATGTTTGAAAGTGTTCCAGAACAATTATCCCAAACAATGTCGGCGTAGTCAAACTGTGGTAATATAAAAGATTTGTACATAGTATCCAAGGCTTTTCGGCACAGCTTGTACTTAAAGGAACGTAAACATGAAATAAGAAGGGTTACTTTTCTAATAATACTGTTTATATGTTTTTCCCATTTGCAATTACTTTGAAAAGTCAGACCTAAGTGTTTATGACATTCCTTGTCTTCGAGAACAATATTTCCAAATGACAGTGGGTAAACTGGAAGGTTGTCTTTCTTAAATGTTAGCAGTTCAGTTTTTTTCTTCATTAAAACTAACTTTCCATCGTTTCGCCCAGCTGTTAATTTTTTCCAAGTCAGAATTTAAAATTGCTGCTACTTGTTGGGTGTTACTCGTTCCTACACCACTTTGAGCTAGACAACATTCCAAGGCCACAGCAACGTCAAAGAGTTGCGAAAACTGACAGTTGTACTTTTTTGGTAGGCCGATAGGCTATCCGATAGTTTCAAACTTTGCATAGTTGTTCAATACATGTGCTGAAGCATTGAGCGCAATTTTCAGCTTGGCTATACTTAAGTGAAACAGTTAGGGGGCCTGTGGCATTTTCAGTCCTGACATGAACCCGAAGATTTGCTGTTCATTTTCCTCGGCCCCGTTTACGGCGAGTCCTTTGAGTCTGCATAGTTATGACGTCTGTTATTACCCGTTCATAGCTTTAGTAGCCAGAACCGAAACTCAACAATATTGCACTACCTTTTCTTACAGTTCATGTAAACCAGAATTGCTCTTTGTCTGCCTGTTGCTTTAAAAAGGCAAGATTTTATCCAAGACGTGCATAGCTTTTTTTCTTTTCTTTCTTTTTTCTTCTGTTTTTAGACTGTTTGTTGTTGCTGTTGTGTCTTTGTTGTTGTTGTCGTTGTTGTTGTCTTTTTTCTTTCATTAAAAAACAAACAAAAACAACAACTAAACAGCGTTTAATTTTGAAAAAGGCAAGATTTTAAGCAAAATGTACGGTGTGTGTGTGTGTGTGTGTGTGTGTGTGTGTGTGTGTGTGTGTGTGTGTGTGTGTGTGTGTGTGTGTGTGTGTGTGATTAAAAAGCATTATGATTTTTACCTCCTGTGTGTTTCGATTTTTCTCCCTCGGCACTTTTAATGACCTTGATCGTGACTGCAAGTCACGGCGGCGTCCAAAAATTCACAGGGAAAGCAGCTTCATTTCTGTTCTCTCACTCGATCAAATTCAAAATCGACCTTTCCTGATTTTTTGTTTTTTATTTGTTTTTGTTTTTGTTTGTTTTTGTTTTTGTTTGTTTCATACACTCCTTTCATACACCCCCTACACTCCTTTCAGACACCCATACACTCCTTTCAGACACCCGTGCACTCCTTTCACATCTCCTACATTCCTTTCAGACACCCCTACACTCCTTTTACATCCCCCACACTCCTTTCAGACCCCATACACTCCTTTCATACACCCCCTACACTCCTTTCAGACACCCATACACTCCTTTCAGACACCCATACACTCCTTTCACATCTCCTACATTCCTTTCAGACACCCCTACACTCCTTTTACATCCCCCACACTCCTTTCAGACCCCATACACTCCTTTCATACACCCCCTACACTCCTTTCAGACACCCATACACTCCTTTCAGACACCCATACACTCCTTTCACATCCCCTACATTCTTTTCAGACACCCCTACACTCCTTTTACATCCCCCACACTCCTTTCAGACCCATACACGCCTTTCAGACACCCCTACACTCCTTTTACACCCCCACACTCCTTTCAGACACCTCCTACACCCTTTCAGGCACCCCCTACACGGCTTTCAGACACCCCTACACTCCTTTTACACCCCCGCACTCCTTTCACATCCCCTACAATCCTTTTATACCACCACGCCACTCCTTTCAGACACCCTGCACTTCTTTCAGACACTCTGTACATTTGCTACACTTCTTTCAAACACCCCTGCACTTCATTTATGCAGACACCACTACACTTCTTTCAGGCACCCCCTGCACTCCTTTCGGACACTCCCTCACTTCTTTCAGCCAACGCCTACATAGTAGGTACGTGAATTCAACGTGAAGAGTTTGGTCCACACAGTGGAGAAACCCTGCTCCGCCCTCACCCTGCACCGGCAAGCACTCGCTTGCCTGGGTGAAAGCAGCGTGATCCGACGTCATCTGTCGGGATCACATTTCGGCAGTTTTCACTCTCACAAACCGTCTACTGACGTGACCGAGACAAGCTAATTAAAACAGACCGTGGTTAGCAGACTGGTGTTAGGAGACATGGAATGGTACACAAGTTACAGAAAATGAGGAAGATGCTGACGGTGGATCGAGTGTCAGAGATTTGGCGGCACTGACTCGCTTAGTCCATCAGGCCAGCGGTGGTGTCCTTGTACTGATCTTCCACTGGCAAGAAGACGTGGCTGGCACACACAGTTCGCCACCTCAGCAAGCCAAGGATCGAGCTTTTGTAAAAATAAAAGTGTACGTCATCTTTCTGCAGCTATGCATGTCAGTCGAAACTTTTCCACAGCAGTTCACCACGGTTTCATTCACTGTATTCACAGACGATCCGAGACCGGATTCTTTCTCGAGGCTGTCCACTCAGGTTCCACAACCCGTCCGTCCTGTCGTTTTCTGCAACGCAAACAGGAGTTCCATCCCTCTCAGTGAACGGCGAACCGTACTTGGACAGGGTTACGTCCCCTCCGTCGTTGTAGGCGAGGTAGAGGCCTGCAACAGAGAGACAGTCCAAGCTGTGTGTCAGCAAGCATCAGGACAACGGTTCAAAGTACAGTCAGGGACTTGTAAAAATAATCGACAACCAGGCACGAAAATGTCTCCATTCTCCATCAGTTGAGAGCAGCCGTAACGAATGAGCATGGGCCGTTTCTCACCGAGTCAGATCGCATAGAAATGTTCAAGTCATGGAGACGTTTGGAGTCAGGTCAACTGAGTGACTGATCCACACACACACACACACACACACACACACACACACACACACACACACACACACACACACACACACACACACACACACACACACACACAGAGACACACACACACACACACACACACACACACACACACACACACACACACACACACACACACAAACACAAACACACACACACACACACACTGGATAAGACAGGTGCGGATGGTAGTGACAGACTGATAACTCACCAGGACAGACAGTGGGCTGCAGCAGGAAGTTGGTGTGTCGAGACGTCCTCTTCTCTGCAAACACTCGGGGGTCCGGTCCGCACACGGGCGATGACGGGGGGCTCTGCACAACAGAAACCATCACTGTTAGCAACTGCTGTCGTCAAGCAACGTCCGTCCGGAACTGAATTTCCCGGTATGAACGCGACAGGATTCAAACCCTAAACTCGACGTACAAGTCAACAGACGTCAGTCCAGCTCAGTCGGTAATGGAGCTAACTATGGCAAGTCAACTGATTCACATACATACTCAGCCAGCCAAGTTAGTCTATCAAGCAGCGGTCAGCCGATCAGCTAGCCAGACAACCAGCCAGTCGATCGACTCAGCCATTCAAGTTATTAAGGCAGTGTCCGAGTTAGTCAGATGGAAATAAAATGCCACAATAAAATAGAAGAGCGTCTTTTTGTACAGCAATAAGGCGAATGTCGATTAGCCAGGTACAATCCAACTCCAAAATTTCGACTTGCTTGCACATGCTGTTCACGCCATTGTACGTGAAATTTAACCATATTCACCGTATCCACTTGACTGAAATGCATTGATCATTTTACTTCCCAGTCAGTGCCTCGCCGAGTTAAAAATGGAGCTGGGTTAATTTGGTGAAAGCCGCGTGACTGCGATGGCAAGATGGTGAAAGAGAATGCCGTATTCTTGGTGTGACTCAGCTTTAGTCGTAGATTTCCATAGCAATCGTAAAACACCGACCTCGGTTTCATATATATTTGAGGCGCTTTTGACGAGTCTCTGACGATCAACACGTATTTTGCACGTGTGAGGGACATTACTGCGTATGAAAACGAAAAGTCACACACACACACACACACACACACACACACACACACACACACACACACACACACACACACACACACACACACACACACACACACACACACACACACATACTAGCCACGTACTACCCGCCAGGCTGCTCGACATTTGCCTCTCTCTCTCTCTCTTATGTTTTTAATATTTTCTGTTGGGGGGGGGGGGGGGGGAGGGGTGGTGGTGGAGGCGGGGGATTTTATTTGGCTGATCGGAGGCTTCCACGATGAATACCCGAGTCAGAGTCGGAGGTGTGTGTGTGTGTGTGTGTGTGTGTGTGTGTGTGTGTGTGTGTGTGTGTGTGTGTGTGTGTGTGTGTGTGTGTGTATGTGTGTGTGTGTGTTTGTGCGTGCGTGCGTGCGTGCGTGCGTGTGTGTGTGTGTGTGTGTGTGTGCCGCGTGTGTCTGTGTGTGGGTGGGGGAGGGGTGGGGGGTAGCGCAGAGGAAAGAGAGAACTCACCAGGAGCGTCACAGTAGGAGTTGGCTCAGTCTTCACCCCGATGCTTTTGTTGTACTTGAGGTTGGTGAAGGTATAGACAAAGTCCAAGCGAGACTCGCAGAACTTCTCCATCTTCCAGAAGAGCCCCAGTCCTTCGTGGCGGGGGTCTGTGTGGCCCAGCCTCAGCCTAAGGCGCCCCTCGCGCCCCCCTACCACGTACAGAAAGCGGTTGTCGGAGGGGCGTGCCGCTCGCAGACTGTGCACCACCCGCCGGGAACAACGGCTGTCTTTCTCACTCTTCGACAAGTCCTCGTCCTCCCTCGCTTTTACAAGTGAATCTTCTCCCTGCTCCTCCGTCACCAATTTCTCACCTTCAGCGGCGATGTAATAGTTGGACGACCGTATTTTAAACAGCTTGGGGTCTGAGATCCCGGCTCGTGTCAGGGCAGAGGCCAGCTCTTCCATCTCGGTCTCCGACTGAATCAGCAGCGCGGTTTGTACAGTCACGACACTCGGGGAGGGTTTGTACAGTAACGACAGTCGGGGCGGGTTTGTACAGCAACGACACTCGGCCCTTTGCCGTCCGTCCGTTCAGGTCTTTTCAGTTGTCTTCCCCCCTCGACGAAAGATGTGAGTTTGTTCTCTCTCACTTCGTACCACAACAATTTATATATATATTTATTTTCCTTTTCGTTTTTCACATGAAATTTTAGTTAGACGTGTGTGTGAACCGCCTGTTTGTCGATTGCCGGCCTCAGTGAGTTGCGTCAGTTACACGTAACACAACGGTCCCCTCGCGTGACCCAAGCTCTCCGTGTCGTCTCAACGCGGGGACTGTCGCTCTCGGCATCCCAGAGGAGTTTTATACGCCAATATGGTTTTGTAGCCCAAAATAGATGGGGAAGTTCTACTGTTCCATTAACTGCAGCGGAAAAGTCGGTCTGCTCGAATGACGGCTGGACAGTTGACTGTGTCACGAGGGTGCCCCAGTCAACTGTTGCAGGGTGGGGTGTTTTTTGTGTGGGTTTTTTCTCTCTTTTTTTCCGCAATCTATAATCATGTTTCACAGTCTGTTTTCCTCCTTTGTAATGTACTTCTCTTCTTGTTATCCAGCGTAAATAAAAATAACAGTAACACCACACTGTGTTCAACATTTCCGGTTGTCTTCAAACACTTCTCAATGAACTGAGACTGAATAATGCTCAAATACATACGTAAACACAGGCGTAAATGAATGTAACCCAGTTCTCTCTCTCTGTATCTGTGTCTCTCTGCAGACATGTATTGCAGATATGCCGCTGTAAATATATGTAGTCGGCTCTGTAGATGCAGACAGCATATAATTGGTTCTGCAGACACCGCACCATAGCATGTAGTTGGCCATGCAGACACCGCACTATAGCATGTAGTTGGCTCTGCAGACACCGCACCATAGCATGTAGACTCTGCAGCCAGCATGTAGTTGGCTATGCAAACACTGCAGATAGCATATAGCTGGCTCTGCAGATAGCATGTACCCGAGCAAGAATGGGCCGTTAGCGGCCGAAAGGTATTTACTGTAGGTAAGGCCTATTCGTAGTTTGCAATGGATCGGGGGATCAGGTGGGTCAAATCAGTCAACGCTTAATACTTCCACGTGACGTAATATGCTGTCACGATCTCTTCTTAGTTTAATCAATAGTGAATTAAATGAAATCAAAAGTTACCAAGAGCAACTTGCTACGAACACCTGGAGGCTGTTTCGGTCAAGGAGGCTGGGTGTGTCGAGTGTTGACGATCCACATCCACACATCTGCTGGCGGCACAAGCAAACTGTGTGTGATGATAATGATGTAGAGCTTCATGTCCTCGGATGTCGGCTGACATTTTAGGGACAAACTGTGACCAATGCCGAAGCACGGTTCAATGTTGTTTTACGTCCACAGAAACTGTAATAAGTCTCATTAGGACGGAAAGCCCAGGACGGCCGCCTCGACTTTCACACAGCTCCTGAACTCTGGATTGTGTGTGATGGGTACTTGTGTTTTGGCTCTTTTAAACAATGACTGTTTAGTTACGGCATTTCTACACCCCATCTCCGCTAATCCTCGGTATACATCAAGGGGTCATCATTAAAAAAAATCCTTCAGTCTGGGATATTTATTTTCATCTCCTCTGCATGCTGGACACACTAGACTCTGAGAAGATTGCCATGGTGACTTTAAAGGCACGACAGAAACCTGGTTTCCCGGCTTAGATATAATAGTTATTTGCATTGCAACACGTGCATTTCACTGACGTTCTGACCAAAGGATTCTGCGCCACGTGGCAGGTGGAAGAAACTGCGTCACTGTCACCAGTTCCAAGTCATTTGTCAAAGCTGGTCTTGAACGTGGCCCCTTCTGCCTCCGTGCAAATGCATTCCATGCATAATGTGGGATTGGCTCATGCAGTGCTAGCATTTCGATCTGCAGTTGTCCATTGTGACAATAGTACTCTTCACGTTTTAAACTCTCTGTCTCTCTGTCTCAGTCTCTCTCTGTCTCTTTGTCTCTGTCTGCCTGTCTGTCTCTCTGATCACTGAGTGTGGTGTGTGTGTGGGGGTGGGTGGGGGGTGAGGGGGGTGAGAGAGAGAGAGCCGACAGCCGACCGATGCTGTGTCACTTAGACAAACACCATTCACCACACATCTTGCTGCAGACTACCAAAACAAAATCAATAGTCCCGCAGTGGGGTACTGCGGACACAAAAGACAAGGTCCCCTCTGTTGAAAACTCAGAGCTGGTACATGTTCTCCCTTCAAATCTGGAGTAGTTCAGAATATAGCCATGCATGCTTCGCCTACTGTCAGGAATTTCTGCCTTGTCATAATTTTTACCTTCCCGGTCCATTCATCTTCATTTTTCCAAATCCTCTCCCTCTTATTTTCTCGTGCGGGCCCGCGGAATAAAATAGGACACCTTGCTCATAGTACAAGCGATTTAAATTAAGCAAGTTCCCGTGGTGAGTGCCTTCGGAAAATAAATAGGTACCTAAACTTGGGTCACTGTGTATTGACAGATGGATGGATAGCTGGTCAGTGTTGACGTTATGACAGTGAACTGGACAAACGTGTGGTTTATTGACTTGTGTTTTGAACTCTTGTAAAACAATTTTGAATGTGTGATTCACCCTATGCGGCTCACTGGACGTTAAAATCCAAGAACTAAGTAACTGCTAAAAGAACAAACGCATGCTATTGCCAATTTGCTTTAAATATTATCTCCAGGAAGAAACTCACTGTACTTGCCAAACCACCAGAAATAAACCAAAATTCGAGAGCGCCGATAACGACTAACCAGGCCACAGACATCAACATCGTTAGTTAATTCTTTTGTTTTACTGGTTCGGAGAATCGCTGTGGGAAAAATGTTGCTCTGTCGCCGAGAAGACCCTAGGCCCAAAGAGAATAATATTAGGTGTGTGTGAAACAAGTCACCCCAAAATATTCAAAGCTTTCCATTTTGTACTTTAAAAGAAAGGCGTACGAGGATCATTAAATTAATCCTCTTTCGTAAATGTTTATTTGACTGTCGTTTCCTCTTTTAATTTTCTTTATAATTTTTATATGAAATACTTTAAATACGTTTTAACTTTTTGCGTCGTCCAGTCAGTATTCTGTCCAAACAGGAACTTACATCAGTCATGCTCGACCACGGGTTAACCACTGAATCACTGAGTAATCCTGCACTTTTATGAAACAAAAGAAGGCTAGCCAGTGAAGCCATATGAAACAGGACACTTCTTGACCGGACATAACACCATGCTTATTGCGTGCTCACTGTGACAGCTGCAAACAAAAATAAGAACATTTTCTTGTCATAAAATCAGTGGAGTTATGAAACTCAAACATGTAGTAATTATGACATTCCCGGTGTGAGTAAGTGCTCTTTGTACGTGTGTTAACGGTAATCCCGCCCCGGTTATCAGATTCATGCAATTTCATTACTGTAATCCGGGAACCGGAGCAGACGACGCTTTTGTTTTGAAGCGCGGCGTGTAGCGTAACGCCACATGGCTTTCACACAGCCGCCGGTGCGTGGTAGTTTCAAATCTGTTTTCTCCCTTAATATTTTGACCGCTTGTTTGTTTACCTACTCTTTGTTTACCTACTCCCTTTTGTGCACCAAAGCCATGTGTAATATAATTTGGCATCTATTAGATCTTAGAATATGTACGTGTTGTTTATTTAGACGCAGGATCGAGCTTAATCAGTAGCCGATGCCTCTCTGGGTCTATTCTTTTTATAGCCGTCGTCTGCACGGCGCGTTCTCTGTTTAGTACTAGTGAACAGTAGTGAATCGTAGGTAAGTAGGTATTGTTGCTTAATGTCCTCAAATGTCAGTTGACATATTAGGGACAAGATGAGACCAATGCTGAAGCATGGTTCAATATAGCTTTACGTCCACGGAAACCAGAATGCTCGTTAGGACGGACAGCCCAGGACGGCCACCTCGACTCTCACACAGCTCCTGAACTATGGTAGTGAATCGTTGTTTTGACTCGATTAAAGTAATTCTGTGTCGATCAATGCTTTGTCGTATAGTATTTTCCTTAGTTGACTTCATGTTTAGTGTTTATTTTTGGGTTGAAATTAACTTATTAAGTATTGTGTACTGCAGAAGCTAAGCTGTATTCATAGACTATTTGATATCACTTTATCAGCGATGCTGCGACTAGATAACGCGCCCCAGGCGAAGGTTCGCACCTATTGTTTTAGTAGTAATCTTTGAGTGTGTCTTGCTTCTCAGAGCGTTGCGTTGTAATTGTTATGTACCATTTTAACCGTGGGAGCGTGCACTTTATTCTGAAGTTTTAGTAACATTAATATTTTGTACATTGTGTTAGTTGTGATTTAGTTGTCTGAATCTGTTTATAGACAGGCACAAGCCACGCTTCCCTCTCTTGTTGTAAATAAAATAAGTCATGTGTGTATATTTTGTTTATACAGTTTAAAAGATTGTAACTGTATCTTTTATTTGATGTTTTTCATGGTTTAATTAGTTTAGTCAGTATTGTAGAGAAAACTGTATTTGTGCGGGCCAAGGAAACATAATTGTCAGCCACTTCGTGGTCCAGAGGGCCGATTTGAGTGTAGCGATAGCGTGTGTTCCTTGCGGCCCGCGCTGCTCTCTTATTTATGCGTGCGAGTGAGGATTTTGGGCGTGCTGAAAATTGTCTGCTGCTGTAAAATAAAACCTGATTGCCGCCTCCGCCTGCTGTGGTCACCATTTTTGACAGACTCCGCTGCCTGTGTCCTGTCCTTCCACTCCACTCCATTACACCGGCAAAGGTTTAAATCTAGTAATTATTGCACATGCACATACTTTGCCGGTATATCTTGAATAATTTTATTGTCAGTGAAGAATAAACCACTATAATGTCTCGTAATACCTGCACTTGCTAATGTGGGTCTGTTGTCATTTATCAGTCGTTATCGGCTTATATCTGATGCATTTATTGAGAAAATGTATTTCATCTTCAGTTTCATTGTACTTTGTAGGTAGTATATTATCGTTGCTCCCTTGGGATCTTTAGATATATCATTAGATTATGTGCAGATATTGTTAATTGACACAAAGCTTCAAGTGCTGATGAAATAATATATGGTTGCAAATATGTTATGTTTATACTGTACTACAGAAAAGCGTCTTACAGTATTTTGTATTTTCTGGTAATGACTTCAACTAGTAAGCATGGTTGGGCGGGTGGGGTGGCGTGTGTGGGTGTGGGTCTGTATGTGTGTGTGTGGGGGGGTGGGGGGTGGGGGGGGGTTGCAGGGAGTATTCCTAGCTTTGTGTTATTACGGACATGTACTTATTATTACCATCGATACCGGGCAATAAAGTCATGGGAAGATACTATAACCGCCATATCTGTCTGTGGGTCCATCAGTCTGTCGAGTTTTGTCCGGGCAATATCTCCTGCAGCTGTTTTGAAACAAAATTGGTATATTGTTGGTTTTGAAACAAAATTGGTATATGGTTGGTTTTGAAACAAAATTGGTATATGCTATGTTTTGAAACATACTTTTTTATGGTGGTACGTTTTGAAACGCCCCCAGGGAGCCGGCTTCTCGCGCCGGGGGTGTTTAAACTAAGCTGCTCCACCCATTTCACTCTTTTCTTACGTCTAGTTTCTGTCTACCGGCCCTTTAAACTATATTCCATTCCAAAGATTCTCTCCACGATATCTGTTTTCAGCTCCCTTCTTACAGCTTATTCTCCTAACCGGCCATTCTCCTGTATTTAGCTACAACACAGCTCTTCTTTACATAGTTCTTCTTACTCTCTGCAGTCACCTTCAGACCCAGCATGTTTGCCGTGCGCTGCATCCCGTGTCGGGGGAGGATGGGATCCTGGTGGCTGAGGTCCCCCGTGGGGTCCAACACGCTTCTTCGGCCCGGACTTCCCCTAGACGGGTGGTTGTGTTGGCCCGACCCAACCAATCGGCTGGTCGTGCTTTGCCCTAATTTCGATTAGAAGGCAGCGGCTCAGGGTCAATCAGGGGACAGAAGTAAACTTCTTTTTTTCTTTCTTTCTTTTTTATCACCTGAGTATATTGCGTTTTGAGCCCTGGTGCGCACTTGCTGGAGTTTCCGCTTCTGTGCATCCCCCTGTTGGACTCGGTGGCGGGTGGGGACAAAACGTAACGAAACATTACTTAACATACAATTGCAACCAATCCAAAAAAAAAGAAGAGTACTGGATGACGACTCAGATACGGATTCCGACAATGAAATGCTTATGAAAAGTGAAACAAACGCCCAGACTTTTGATAGTCGAGTCGGCGAGTGAAGATCTCCCTCTGCAAAAATGATCTCCTTTTGCTGTTCAGAAGGGTTTTCAAGCTATTGCCGGAACCCTGAAGAGCATCAAAAGTTTGAGAGATGGCCCCCTTTTGGTGGAGTGCGGCAAAAGGGCCCAGGCCCAAAACCTGCTCCGAACAAACCGATTTATTGACAGACCAGTCAAGGTCTCAGTTCACAAGACCCTGAACTCCTCTCGGGAAGTAATCATGTGTCAGGACCTCGCTGACATGTCGGAGGTCGAGATCCGGGATGAACTGAAAGATCAAGGCGTGGTTGGGGTGAACCGAGTGACACTAAAGAAGGAGGGGAAGGTGATCCCCACCAACACTCTTTTCTTGACGTTCGGTTCTCCGGATGTCCCGAAAGAGATTACAGTCGGCTATCTAAAGGTGAAGGTGGCTTTGTTTGTTCCCATCCCGATGCGTTGCTTCAACTGCAACAAGTTTGGCCACACGAACCAACGTTGCAAGGTTTCTGCGAAGTGTCCGGATTGTGGAAAAGATAAGCATGAAGGTCGATGTGAGGGACCCAAGCTGTGCTCTAATTGCAATGGTCCCCACGCTTCATCGGCTAAAGATTGCCCGGTCTGGCAGGGGGAGAAGGAGATTCAACGTGTCCGCGTTGAGAAACGGCTCCCTCCGAAAGCGCACCTAAGGGTTCAGAAGGTCCCTTATCGTTTTCGGAAGCCAGACAGTTGGTTGAAGCCAAGATGCCGACTGTGGTCTCTGGAGGTAAGACCTAGGCCGCTGCCGCTTCCACCAAAAGAGAGTTCAAATCTGTTGAATGCCAGACATCTTTAACTTTTTTCTCTTTTTTTTCAGAACGTCCACTTAGGACGATGGAGTCTAACGTACGTTCTTCCGGCGGACCCGGATCGGTATCGACCGGCACTCAGGCTTCCTCCGGGAAGTCGAGGACGGTATCGGCCGACGCCCGGGTTCCGTGCGAGTCCGCTAAGTGTTCTTCGGAGACAGATAGGGGTTCAGCCGATCCCCCCAAAACGGCCTCTAGGGGTTCCACCAATACCAACAAAATGGCATCTAAGGGTTCAGCGGCTCCCTCCGAAAGCGCACCTAAGGGTTCAGAAGGTCCCTTAAAAACCGCGGCCTCGGAAGATGATTCATCATCTTCGAAGGGTCCACCTACTAAGGTAAGGTGGATGGGGTCCTGGTGGACATCGAGGGGTTTTCGCACCCCAGGCGCTCCGCTCCTTCCAGCAGGCCCCAGGTGCCACCCAAGCCAAAAGTTCCAGACAGGCAGAGCAAGGCGCAGAGGAACCTAGTTCTCTCAAACCAATACTCTGTCCTGTCAGATGACGAAATGGGATCGTCATCAATTCTGTAAAGCTGAAATAATGGTTTATTTCATTATTCAGTGATTCTTGAGAGGTTTTTAACTTTGAGGAAATAAATCCACTCGCAAGATGGTACAAAGGAGCTATTACTGGAGTGCAGGAAACCTGTTTTTCTGCATAACCCTCTTGCTCTTTTTATCTGGTCATTTTTATGCTGATAGTCCATTTTTCTGACTTTTTCCAAAAAAATCGCAAATATTTGTTGGGAGTTAGGCCTCTTGTTATGACTCCTGCTAAGCAGCTAGGAGATGATAGTTGGTAGGTGGTATGTGCAGCTCTGCCATACGGCACTGGTATTTGCCATTAAGCATTTATATAACGTTTTTTAATTTTGTATTATATTCATCCATTCCTTTTTCTTCTTTTTTTATATTTAAAAAAAAATACTTTTCTGGTATCAATAAATTAGACGAAATGGTCGACGATATCAGCATGTCCTAACCTTATGCGCTCTCTAAACTGGGGACTAACGGTTTGAAAACTGATGTCTGATATTTATACATGGATTTCTGTTTTACGTTTGCGAAGTGATTGGTTTTTGTGGACTGACTTGACAAAGCATATATATATTTGAGAAAAAGTTTTCAATTTGTGTTTTACCCACTTCTTACGACTTGTGTGTGTGTGTGTGTGTGTGTGTGTGTGTGTGTGTGTGTGTGTGTGTGTGTGTGTGTGTGTGTGTGTGTGTGTGTGTATTTGTGTGTGTGTGTGTGTGTGTGTGTGTGTGTGTGTGTGTGTGTGTGTGTGTGTGTTGTTTTGTTTTTGAATACATATAAGTTTTTAACATGGACATATTTTTAGCAGATATTGTATATCGACAAAATGTGTAACGCTCTGAGATAACCGTAATGGTTGACTGGGCGTAAAACACCAAATTACTTACTTACGTTTTGAAACAAACTTGGTATGATGGTACGTTTGGATACAAACTTGGCATGGTGGGACATTTTGAAACGAACTTGGTATGGTGGTACATTTAGATACAAACCTGACATGGTTTTGAATGTTTTTCTTGAAGACAGTATTTCATAGAGAGCAAAGCCTGTCTTGCGAACATCTCGAGCCTTGACTTCTCCGCTGACTGAAGGATGCCGGGCGCCTGTGGGGGTCTCCACTCAACACAGGCCGTCACGTGACGCTGGTGGCCTGTCAACAATGCGGCCCGGCCTTCACGCCAAAAATCCCCACCAACGCACGGAAGCACTCGACACTGAGTTTCGGTTTCGCGCGGCAGTCAGTGCAAGCAAAGTTGCCGTGAATGCATTTTTGGCAGTCAGTCCTTCCGGTATAAGTCCCTTCCATCCGTTTGGCAAACAACCGATTTTCAGTGACTGGCCCCAGATCCACCCGTACTCATAACTAACCATCTGACGGAGATGACCCTGGCTGACACATTCAGTCACTGACTGTCAGTTAGTCACTGAGTGTGTCAGTGAAGTGGAGTGCGCTGCATGCCAAACACGTCTGGCTGACTTCGCTGTCGTATTGTTTAAAGGTGGAAAGTTACAACCATAGCAGCTTGAACTGAACCCAAAAGCTCTATGGCTGGACCGGCGAGTGCGATAAATCGTTCAACGTCGGGTTCAAAGAATTGGCGCTGTCTAAACTGACGGGGAAGATCACGTGTGAAAACTTAAACTGACGCACCACTCGGCGCAAACGGCTGGTCAGTGCAAACTCGGAATACATGACAACTTGTTTGGATATCGACATAACGGTTGTTTTGAGCCTCCCGCTATCTCAGTCCCACTTCGTGCCGTGTTTTGTGAAAGGGTGGCGGGACGAGCCAGCCGCTAGCCTGTACTGAACTCCCACACAGCTCAAGCCATCCCGGAAAATCACCGAGGGGATTCCGCTCGCCAATTTCATCATGGCGGTCAGGTCACGTCTACAGAGGACAACACTCTCGTCTTTTTCGGTGAGTCGTGGCAGGCCCATGCTGACTCTGTGTGTGTGTGTGTGTGTGTGTGTGTGTGTGTGTGTGTGTGTGTGTGTGTGTGTGTGTGTGTGTGTGTGTGTGTGTGGAGAGAGAGAGAGAGAGAGAGAGAGAGAGAGAGAGAGAGACAGACAGACAGACAGACAGACAGACAGACAGACAGACAGACAGACAGACAGACAAATACAAAGAGACAGGAGGGGATGGGCGGGTATGGGCGGGGATGGGCGGGCTGACAGAGAGAGAGAGAGGGAGAGAGAGATACAGGGTACGGGGTGTGTAGGGGTGGGAGCAGAGACGGAAGCTTACGGAAACAGAGGGGATTGGAGACAGGTCCGCCCTTCTTTTGTTGTGACGCACACTTCAAGTTGGTGGTCATTCCGAACTGTCTCGTCGTTGCCGTGTGGCTGTACCCCGGGCAGCGGGAGCTGATGATGATGAGTTGATGCTTAATGTCCTCAGATGTCAGATGTCATTTGACATATTAGGGACAAGTTGTGACCAATGCCGAAGCACGGTTCAATAAAATCCACATACGTAAGGTGTATGCGTGTTTAGCTGTAACCTGCCACCTGCACTTTTGGCAGAATGACCGGGATTTTTTACGTGCTACTGTGGTAACACGGGGGTGGAACGGATACCGAAATAAGAGTCAGCACAGAAAGTCGACCCTGGAGAAGAAAATTCTCCCGCCGTTCCAGCAGGGATTCGAACCCGCGACCTTTCAATCACGAGTCCGGTGCTCTAACCACTGAGCTATCCCCGCCCCCACAGCAGCGGGAGCCTCACAGGAACTGACTAAATACAGCGTGAGATTGCGTGCCGGGCTGGGAAGGAACAGGATGGCGACTGGAGACCTCCCCTGTCTCCACGTGGACCTAACCGATCCACCGCCGTGACTGAGTAATCAGAAAATCAACAGGATCGCGAGTTGGACCCAACGCGTCCGGTCAAGAAAACCCGGTTTATTAATTTCTTTGTATATGACCGACTAAATTTGTAATTTTCCGTATTACGTTGCCAACAGCTCATCTCTGGGCCGTTTCCAACGAACAACTACCTCAACATCTCATCAGCCAGCACACAGTTTTTGTGTAGATATGTCCGTCAGTCCGTCCATCCGCCCATCTGTTAATACAATGAAGACAAATGATTGACGCATTCATTCTTTGGTAATAACATTACTTGAATAATACACGCCCAACATAGTGGAACTGATTACCTTAAACGGTCAGTCACTCCGAATCCACTTATGCTTTCTGAAAACCCATCTCTTCAAGTGTGCGTGTGTGTGTGTGTGTGTGTGTGTGTGTGTGTGTGTGTGTGTGTGTGTGTGTGTGTGTGTGTGTGTGTGTGTGTGTGTGTGTGTGTGTGTGCACGCGCGCGAGCGCCACGATTTCGTGTGTGTGTGTGTGTGTGTGTGTGAGAGAGAGAGAGAGAGAGAGAGAGAGAGAGGGAGAGAGAGAGAGAGAGAGAGAGAGAGACAGAGAGAGAGACAGAGAGAGAGACAGAGAGAGACAGAGACAGACAGACAGACAGACAGACAGACAGACAGACAGACAGAGTTTAGCTTGCGCACAACGCTGATAATGTAATGTACCTTGTCCCCTTCCCCCCGCCCTTCTTCAGAAGCAGATCTAAACAAAACAATCAACGGGATTTTATTTTTTAATGAAATGGAGCTTTTGCAATTGTTGGCAGTAGAAAATGGGTGGGATGTATGTCAATAGTTTAAGTGTAAAATTTTCTCTCTTCTTTCTTTCTCTCTCTCTCTCTCTCTCTCTCTCTCTCTCTCTCTCTCTCTCTCTCTCTCTCTCTCTCTCTCTCTCTCTCTCTCTCTCTCTCTCTCTCTCTCTTTCTCTCTCTCTCTCTTTTTTTTTTCTTCTCTTTTTTGTTTGTTTTTGTGACGACGACATTCTGAGCATTTTATCCACTACTGTGTAAAGTGATTCATTTACTCCACGAGAAAATCTGTTGTAGTCGCGGTGGTGGAAGTGGTTGATAAGAATGACAGTGGTGATAGTGGTGGTGGTGATAGTTGTGGTTTAACAGCTGATTCCGGGTCGTTAGCGCGCTGCCAAGGTCATAACAGGGCGAAACACATGCAGTTCATGAAAGTCTCACGCGTGAATGTCTGATCCCCTGTTCATGTGACATGTCACCTTAGGTAGGAATAGAAGTTGAAATAAATATATAAAAAATCACAAAGAGGTTGAAGGAAGCGGAAAGTCAGGAAGATGAGAGGCGGGTCAGCGTGGTGGCAGGTGGCGGTGACACGGTGTATTGACTACCGACTGTGGCGCTGACTCCCACACTACCGGCTGTGGTGCTGACTCCCAGACTATCGGCCGTGGCGCGACTCCCAGACTACTGGCCGTGGTGCTGACTCCCAGACTACTGGCCGTGGCGCTGACTCCCAGACTACCGGCCGTGGCGCTGACTCCCAGACTACCGGCCGTGGCGCTGACTCCCAGACTACCGGCCGTGGCGCTGACTCCCAGACTACCGGCCGTGGCGCGGACAACCAGACTGTAGGCCCTTGCCGTGGGACACACGTCGCCCCATGGCGGGGCTAAGACGCCAAAAGCACCTCCCATGCCATTTTACCCCGGAGCGAAAATAAGCAACGACAGTTTTACTTCTGAATAATTTTGGCAGGGTATACTTTGACGTATTGCACCATCCTGCCTAAGACTGACTTTTTGTCCTTACTGCCTCATTCTTAGGTGGGCCGGTGTAATACGTGTATACTCCTCAGATGCTGGCAGACACAGACACAGCGTCATCACCGTCAGAGGCAAGCATTTTTGGTAGTCCAGAATGACTTGCCGGGCACCTCCGGTCGTTCCTTCCTCCATCTGACCACACACTGCGAATGGGCGGAGCGGACATCGCTTCAACACTTCCTCTCTGGCTCAGTCATGGACAAAGAGGAACTTAGGTAAGTACATGATGACTGCCTTCAAACTGGCTTGACGTTTGCTAGAATGATTGGCGTGTGGCTTTCACTGACCCACTGACCTACCGTCAATACAATGACACCTCAACACGGCTTGACTGACCGACTGACCTGCCGTCCTCAATACAATGACACCTCAGCATGGCTTCACTGACCCACTGACCTACCGTCCTCAGTACAATGACAACTCAGCTTCACTGACCCACTGACCTACCGTCTTCAA
>OY757554.1:7878231-7900730 GCA_963584105.1 Alviniconcha strummeri
GTTGTGGACTGGCTGGGGTAGTCACCTCCTCCCGCATCTCTGTAGTCACCTCCCCCTCGCTACTTCCTCTCCCGCTTTTTAGTCAACTTCTCCTCCTGCCATGTTTGGTGTTTTCTCCACCTCTCTTTAATCACTCCGCCCCCCTATGTAGTCACATCTTCTCCCTCTCTGCAGTCACCTCCCCCTCTTCTCTGCAATCACCTCCTTCTCATCTCTCTAGTCGCTTCCCCCCTCCTCCCCCCCCCCCCCCCGTCACTCACCCACCCATCTGTAGTCACCTCCCCCGTTTGTACTCACCTCCTCCCCCTCTCTATAGTCACCTCTCTCCTCCTCTCTGTGGTCACCTACTCCCCTCTCTGTTGTCACACCCTCCCCATCTCTGCAGTCACCTCCTTCGCCTGTCTGTAGTCACCTCCATCCCTTTCTCTGTGGTCATAATCCCTCCCCTCTCTGTAGTCTACACCCCCCTCTTTGTAGCCACCTCCGTCTCCCTCTCTGTCGTCACCATCTTCTGTTAGTAGTCACCTTCCTCCCCTCTCTGTGGTCATATCCCTCCCCTCTCTGTAGTCTACACCCCCCTCTTTGTAGCCACCTTTCTCCCTCTCTGCCGTCACCCTCTTCTGTTAGTAGTCACCTCCCTCAACCCTCTGTGGTCATATCCCTCCCCTCTTTGTAGTCTACACCCTCCCTCCCCCCCCTTTTGTAGCCACCCCCCTTCTCCCTCTCTGTCTTCACCCTTTTCAATTAGTAGTCACCTTCCTCCCCCCTCTGTGGTCATATCCTCCCCTTTCTGTAGTCTACCCCCCCCCCCCTTTGTAGCTACCCCCTTCTCCCTCTCTGTCTTCACCCTTTTCAATTAGTAGTCACCTTCCTCCCCCCTCTGTGGTCATATCCCTCCCCTTTCTGTAGTCTACCCCCCCCCCCCCCCTTTGTAGCCACCTCCTTCTCCCTCTCTGTCATCACCCTTTTCAATTAGTAGTCACCTTCATCCGCCCTCTGTGGTCATATCCCTCCCCTCTCTGTAGTCTACCCCCCCCCCCCCCCCCCCCCTTGTAGCCACCTCCTTCTCCCTCTCTGTCATCATCACCCTTTTCAATTAGTAGTCACCTTCCTCCTCTGTGGTCACTTCCGGCTCTGTGGTCACCTTCCTCACCGCTCTGTTGTCACCCTCCTTCCCTTTGTGGTCACCTCTTCCCCTGTCTGTGGTCATCTCCCTCCCCCTCTTTGAGTACCCCCCCCCCCCCCTTCTCAGTAGTCACCTCCCCTCTCCTCTCTGTAGTCACATTCCTCCCCTTTCGCAGTCACCTTCCCGTCTCTGTAGTCACGGCCCCCGCTCTGTAGACACCTCCTTACGCCCTCTATAACTCCTTCCCGTCTCTGTAGTCACTTCTGTGTCTGTGTAGACACCTCCTTCCCATCTCTATAATCACCTCCCTCTCCCTATGTAGTCCCTCTTTCCCCTCTCTGTAGTCACCTCCACCTCTCTGTAGTCACCTCCTTCCCTTCCGTGTAGTCACCTCCTTCACTTCTCTGCAGTCACCTCCTTCCCCTGACTGGGCGTAAAACACCAAATTACCTACCTACCTACCTACCTACCTACCTACCTACCTACCTACCTACCTACCTACCTACCTACCTACCTACCTACCTACCTAACTACCTACCTACCTACCTACGTCCTTCCCCCACTTTGTAGTCCCTTTCTTTCCCTCTCAGTAGTTGCCTCCCCTTCCTTTCTCTGTAGTCACTACCCTCCCCCCTCTGTAGTCACCTCTTTTCCCATTTCTGTAGTCACATCCCTCCACCTTTCTGTAGTCACCTGCCTCCAGCTGTCTGTAGTCACCTCCCTCCCCTGCTCTGTAGTCTCGTGATGGAGGCCTCGGGGTTCAGTGCTCCGGGTGATACGAGCCCGAGGTTCCGTGTAGTGCCGTAGGCGAGAACACCAAAGGTTCTGTAGCAGCAGGCAGACAGTGCTGGGGCTCTGACGCATTCATTAGTGGACTGGCTAACCCGTCCTGTCGCCCCTAGCGTTAAGCCCGTTCTTAACTGGGCCAATGTTTGTTCGCCGAACATACTTCGGACAGTTCGACGAAACTGTGATTCGTTTCTTAGTTGAACTTTTAGTTCGCCGAAAATGGTTCGGACAGTTCAAACTTTACTTCTTTCTTAACTGGCTTGTAATGAGATGCAAGCTTCGGCCCGAACTTGCGGCAGACGCGCAGCAGACAGCATGATCCAAAACTGTAGGCTAAAGTCAAGTTGGGTCAAGTCATTATACTTTAATCATCCCTCACTGGGTAATTCAACAAACTACTATGTCATTCTAGGTCACAGAGACAAGGCTGCGCCTCCCACAAGTCAACAAATAAAAATAAATAAAAAATCCCTCCTATAGCTACACCGTTGTCCATTTTAAAAAAATCAAAAAATCTTCTGCATCCACAGGAGAGCTCTGCTCTCAGCCAGTCAGAGACAATGTTCGTCGAATAGGACGAATGCTCCCAGAACATGTTGAGCGCAGCTTTTTGGACCCTGAATATAGCTTCGTCGCAGTTCGACGAATACTCCGAACTATATTCGCGAAGCAAAAGTTCGCCCAATTAAGAACCAACTATATTCGCCGAATACTCCCAACTATGTTCGCGAACAAATGTTCGCCCAATTAAGAACGGGCTTCAGGGTGGGAACAGTGATCAGACTGGACACATGAAGTCAACAACAAAAACCCAACAAACAGGACATCAGTGTAGCTATACTGATGCAGTGCCTTTGCGTGCGCAAGTGGATACGTGTGCGATAATTGTGACTGAGATGAACACTATGGTGTTCAGGATAGAGAGCTGAACACTTGCAAGATTGAGCTTCCGAACTACACCTCAGCACCGTCCTCGTTGGCTTCGTCATCGTTGTGCCCATCATTACTGACATTCCTCCAGACACATGGTTTGCAACAATCAGATCCACCAATTAGCAATAATAATAATGAATACTTAGAGCGCCTAACCCGCACAGGCCCTAAGCGCTTACACGTTCTCTACAAATACATATTTTTCAAAATTCAATGCATACAACATGAATGTACGCACACACGCACGCACACACACAGACCTGCACACGCACGCACGCACGCACGCACGCACGCACGCACGCACGCACGCACGCACGCACGCACGCACGCACGCACGCACACACACACACACACACACACACACACACACATACCAGTCGCATATTAGGGCTATCAGGGCAATGAGACTGAAGAAAAGGTTTTTAAAAAGAGAAAGGTTTTCAAGGAAGATTTAAAAGAGCTGACAGAGGTATAATGGCAGACAGAAACAGGGAGTTGGTTCCAGATAACTGGAGCCTGGTAAGAGAAAGAGCACGCAGATATGCAGATATCCACTGACTGACTCCGCTCTGTCGTCACCATTACCACCCTCCTTCCCCTCCTTTTCCCCAGCACCATCATTCTCTCCTCGACGTCGTCATTAATATTTTGATCGTTGCGCATTTCAGAACGGAGAGCTGAACACCGACATCCAAAGCATCACGAAACCGGACTGTCGCTTTTTCATTATTCATCGTTCCGGCAATGGAGACGACGAACAGTTCTGTCTCGCGCCTCTCATCCTGCGCGGTAAGTGGGGGTCTTCTCTATGCAGTCTCTCCTTACCAGTAGGTGGGGGCCTTTTCTATGCAGTCTCTCCATACCAGGTAGGTGGGGGCCTTCTCTATGCAGTCTCTCGATACCAGTAGGTGGGGGCCTTTTCTATGCAGTCTCTCCATACCAGTAGGTGGGGACTTCTCTATGCAGTCTCTCCATACCAGGTAGGTGGGGGCCTTCTCTATGCAGTCCCTCGATACCAGTAGGTGGGGGGCTTCTCTATGCAGTCTCTCCATACCAGGTAGGTGGGGGCCTTCTCTATGCAGTTTCTCGATACTAGGTAGGTGGGGCCTTCTCTATGCAGTCTCTCCATACCAGGTAGGTGGGGCCTTCTCTATGCAGTCTCTCCCCGTGGATGGGGGTCTTCTCTATGCAGTCTCTCCTTACCAGTAGGTGGGGGCCTTTTCTATGCAGTCTCTCCGTACCAGGTAGGTGGGGCCTTCTCTATGCAGTCTCTCCATACCAGGTAGGTGGGGCCTTCTCTATGCAGTCTCTCCATACCAGGTAGGTGGGGCCTTCTCTATGCAGTCTCTCCATACCAGGTAGGTGGGGCCTTCTCTATGCAGTCTCTCCATACCAGGTATGTGGGGGCCTTCTCTATGCAGTCTCTCGATACCAGGTAGGTGAGGCCTTCTCTATGCAGTCTCTCCATACCAGGTAGGTGGGGCCTTCTCTATGCAGTCTCTCGATACCAGGTAGGTGGGGACCTTCTCTATGCAGTCTCTCCGTACCAGGTAGGTGGGGCCTTCTCTATGCAGTCTGTCCATACCAGTAGGTGGGGCCTTCTCTATGCAGTCTCTCCATACCAGGTAGGTGGGGACCTTCTCTATGCAGTCTCTCCATACCAGTAGGTGGGGGCCTTCTTTATGCAGTCTCTCCATACCAGGTAGGTGGGTGCCTTCTAGTCTCTGCATACCAGTAGTTGGGGGCCTTCTCTATGCAGTCTCTCCATACCAGGTAAGTAGGAGCTTTCTCTGTGTAATCCCTCCATATCAGGTGAGTAGGGGCCTTCTCTGTCTTGTCCTTCCATACCAGGTAAGTGGGGGCCTTCTCTGTGTAGTCCCTCCATACCAGGTGAGTGGGGGCCTTGTCTGTTTAGTCTCTCCATACCAGGTAAGTGGGGGCCTTCTCTATGCAGTCCCTCCAAACAATTAGGTAAATGGCCAACGAGGACATTGTTTACGCGTCTTGTCGTTTGTTTGCAGGCTATTACCTGCGCTACGACGTTGAGCGTGGCCTGAGGCTGGAGCGGTGCAAACGTCCGCCCTACAAGGACCCCGCTTGTGTCCGATTCTTCACATTCTGCTTTGTCCACGCTGAACGCCGACAGTAGGGCAACTGCTGCTGTCCCGCCAATACTTCCAGTTTTCACAATGCTGAATGTGTTCAGTATGAAAATTGTCAGTGTTCAGTGCCTTCAGAATGACAAAAAATGGTTGAATGCAGGGGAATGCATTATTCTGTTGTGCCTATGTTTTCTAGCATTGCGGCAAGGACTCGCTGTTGGACCTAATTCTACGACCTGGAGTATTAAAGTTTTCGAGTTGGAGTTCGCTGTCTGTCTGTCTGTCTGTCTGTCTCGTCACACACACACACACACACACACACACACACACACACACACACACACACACACACACACACACACACACACACACACACGCACCCGCGCGCGCGCGCGCGCACACACACACACACACTCAGACACACACAAATACACCACTACACGCACCAACACACACACACACTCTCTCTCTCTCTCTCTCTCTCTCTCTCTCTCTCTCTCTCTCTCTCTCTCTCTCTCACACACACACACACACACACACACACACACACACACACACACACTCACACACACACACACACACACACTCACACACACACACACACACACACACACACACACACACACACACACACACACACACACACACACACACACTGCCACACACGCGCCGCGTACGGCGCCGCACACACCGGCAGTGACACACAGACACGGCACGCTGACACTGGCTGACTGAGGCTGACACACGCGCTTGATTGACGCTGATACACACTGACGTACTCACACTCTCTCTCTCCCCCCTCCCTCCCCACCTTGTTTGAGCGAGGGCTGGATGTAAAAAAAAATACATGCTTATCTAAAACCCTCGTAAATAAAGAATGTTATTTTATCCCTCTCTCTCTCTCTTTCGTTGTTGTTATTTGAATGGTTCACTTTATATATATATATATGTTCCGATTAATCATTATCGGTGGTGTTAATACCTGAGTGCCCAACTTCTCTCTCTCTCTCTCTCTCTCTCTCTCTCTCTCTCTCTCTCTCTCTCTCTCTCTCTCTCTCTCTCTCTCTCTCGGAATGAACTGTTATCACCGTGGCGAGAAGTCGCACGTTTTGAACCGCTGCAGGAAATTTGCGATTTTTTGTTAATTATCTCCGCCCGACGAAGTTAATCACGTCCACATCAGAATGCCAGTCACCGCTGAAGAACACTGTGCAAGAATCAGTCTTTTCGGACCCATATTGATGCAGATTTCTCGCAGAAAGCGGAAACTTTCAAAACGAAGCAGACGACACACACAGAAGTGTGCGGCAAGACGTGAACTCACAAGCTGGTTTACCTGTGTGACACTGTCAGTACTGCACTGTTTGTTTGTCGTCTTGCTGACAAAGTGCATGGATGTTGAGAAGAACCCTGGCCCCGACGAAAACTTTGTGAGCCTGATGCAGAATGTGGACTGGCGGTTCTCACAGATTATGCAGGGCGTACAGATGCACACTGCACATATCAACAGCAAGATGGATGAGAAGTTCGGAAGTTTGGAACGAACTCTAGGTCAGCTCACAGCAGACGTGAACAAACTGAAGCAATATGTCGGCAAGGACAGAGAAGATATACAGCTACTGCAAGAAGACAATGACAAAATTGTGCAGCGATTGGAACAACTGGAACAAGAACTAAACTCATTAGACGTGGATTCCAGGAGGTGCAATCTGAAAGTTCTTGGAGTAAGGGAGCCAACAAGAGACAACTACAGAGCCAACGTCAACGTGATCGTTGATGCACTGAATGAGTGCAGCTCCTCTCGAACTTGGGAACACTCCGATATACAGAGAGCCCACCGGCTCGGTGCCCGCAGACAACGCAGCGACCAACCACGGCCCTTGATCGTGGAATTCCACAGGTGGAGCGACCGAATGGAAATCCTGACCGACGGAGCCCTCAGGGATCTACTCAGACAAGAAGGGATCCGAGTCACGTCTGATCTGACCACTCGACAAAGGAACGAGATCCAGTACTACCACCAGCAAGGCAAACTCGCCTATTTCAAGAATGGCAAACTGCGGGTTGAAGACAGACGCCCGCACCCTTCAGGCGACAGACAACCGTACCCTTCCCAGCGCAGTCAGCAGGAACATCGTGGCTACCACGACGACCACGACTTCCGAGATCATGAGGACTGGCCGCTTCCACATCGCCCAGATCGAGAAACGTCAGAAGTCGGGAACCAGCGCTCACACAGGAAATGGAAAGATGACAGAAATCAGACGAGAAGAAGTGAAGACGATTCTCGCTACAAGTACCGTGGTCAGCAAAGGGACCGGAATGCGAGCGACCGGAACGGGCCGTCCAACCAGCCCAGGCACTACGACCATGGCCGCCACCACCATCAGCGGGACGGGTGGGACGATCAACGGAACAGCCAGGAAGTGGAAAACTCAAGCCGCCGACGACAGGACCCACACCCAGAACCGCATCATGATCGTCGGCCAGACAGGAACCGTAAGACGGACTACGGCATCCCACGGACTGACCACGTCAACCTGGGGGAAGGCTATACCGAGTGGAGCTACGACAGCTGGGGCAGACCGTTCGACGAGCAGCAGACTGAACTGCTGTACAGTGGCGCCGAGAGTCGCCACACTCACAGGAACAGCCAGTCTGCCACAGTCAGCTGCCAAGCATGGGGTGTGCACAGGGGACAAACAGGCGGTCACGTACGCAGTAGGGAAGGAGACCAGAGCAACCCCGGCAGAGACGCACACCACAGCACCAACCCCCGCAACACTGTACCTGGCAGCAGGCCGTACAGTGAAGTCGTCAAGTCACGCACAGCCCCGGTGACCACAGGCCAGATAGAAGAAGCAGTGGGGCGAAGCACAGATGGGGAAAGTGCAGAGGAAGGAACTGAAGGACAACCAGACGTCGACTCCTTAATCGAGAACAACGCAGCTTCAAACCCTTCTGCATTTGATGCCGGTGGGATGCAGAACAACGCCGACAGCAATGCGGATCACCCTCTCACCTCTAACGACGCAGTTCCAGGCGACGCGCTAAGCATCAACGCGACCCCCGACACTGCATCCAGCAGCATCACAGCTGCTCGGGACGGCAATGAAGAAGACGCAGCGACGGGGATGCCGAAGAACGATGTAGACGACTCCAACACCTCTAGACCGCACAACGACAGCATCAGAGTGGGACGCGACTATGAAGATGACAACCCCACGCCCCTCCTCCAAACAAAGGAGGAGAGAACACAGACAAAGAACGACAGCCTCAGCAGCCCACACCCGCGACCCACAACGGACCACATCCTCGGCGGTGAAACCCTTTCAGCGGCCTCCGATCCGCCACAACCTACAGACACCACTAGCGCTGCCAGTGACAACGACGGAGTGGCGGTGGGTGAAGCAAGACATGCGGACCGAGACGAGGAAACAACCAACGACAAAGGTGACAACGCTACCAGCAACACAAACACCAGAGGGGAATCCCCAACGAAACATGCACGTGCCGAAAACCCGGCTACGTCAACGCAGCCTGAGCAGTCGTGTCACGGGTCACGGACTCTACGCTCAGATCGGGCACGTAAGCCACGTGCTCTCAGTCAAGCCAGTATCTGGGACACTTTCAAAAGAGTGCAAGTGAGCGGCAAATCAAGCAGTGTCACAAACCAAGAAACTGACAGGGGAGTATCACTGTCACAGGCAAAAAGATGCAGCTCCACAAAAAGATAGGAAACTGGCCGGGAATACTTACCTGAAAGACAGCACGCATATGGATATACCGAACTCACTTGACAATGTCCAGAGTGCAAGGTCTGTACTTTCAACCTTCCCTTTCATTGACGGTAAAATGACTCTTCGATATTTGACGTACAACGTTTCTGGACTGCTGTCCAAATTAGACAATGACGGTTTTGTGAATTACATCACATCCTTTGATTTTGTATGCTTAACCGAAACATATATTGCGTCTGATTTTGATTCCGACTTGTTCAGGGATTTTGGGATTTTTGTTGCCAAAGCAAAAAAACTTTCAAGCCACGGAAGGCTGTCAGGGGGCGTGTTGGTACTTGTTAGGAAACAGTTTTTACCGTTCGTGGAGCGAATGCACATGGATGTGGACAGTGTGGTAGTATTACGAATGAAGAAGTTTCTACTTGGAACAGATAAGGATGTAATGTTCATCGCTGCATATCTGCCACCATGTGACTCGAACTACTGGAAAGTAACGCAGCACGGTTATGGTATGGAGGTCATTGAAAAGTGTGTTATGGATCTGCATGATGTAACTGACGATTTCTCTCTGCTCCTGTGTGGTGACCTGAATGCTCGGACTGCATCAGAGAACTATAATCAAGTTCAAGATGATTGTGAAGACGTATTAGCTAAAGTGTGCGACTGTTTCCCCAGGACATCCCAGGATAATCAGACGAACGTTTTCGGCCAACAGTTAATAGAGTTGTGTAATATGTGTGAGTGTCTCATTCTGAACGGTCTGTTGGAGCGTGGGTTTGATGACAGCTGTACTTTTGTCTGAAACTCCGGGACAAGTGTTGTAGACTATTTTCTTTTGTCTTGCGATATGTTATCATCTCTATGCATTATTTCCTTAGAAGTTGAAAACATGATCGAATCTGATCACCTCCCCGTTGTCTTAGCCATTAATGTGTCACAGAACGCTGCAGTTGCGGTTGATGAGAGTAACACCATTCAAGAGAATAGGCAGGCTGGACTCACTGAGAAAATAATTTGGCAGGAAGACAAAGAACCAATATTCAGAAAACAGCTGAACAGTGACAAAGTACAAAAAACACTCGAAGCAGCCAAAGCGAAATTAGAGTATGATGTAGATGGTGCTCTCAGTGATTTTGTTGAGTGTTTAATTTCAGCTAGTCAGTGTATGGTTAGGAAAGCCACATGAACAAACATACCAAAGGTGCTGCATGGTTTGACACTGAATGCAGAGAAGCGAAAAGAGAAAGTAAGGGAAAACTGCGAAAATTTCGGAAAACAAGAAAACCAGAAGACCGGAAAGATTATGCAGATTCGAACAAAAGTTACAGGCGCCTGACTAGAATAAAGAAAAAAGAGTTCAAAAGAAATAAAGCAGCACTTCTAGCCACTAACCTGAAAAATGCATCAGTATTCTGGAAAGAACTGAAGAGTCTTGGGGGAGAGAACAAAAGTAATGCTAGTGATAAAATTGATATAGATGTTTGGTATGATCATTTAAAAAATATACTCGGTCACACAGCTAACGAAACAATTGACGAGTCGAATGTACAAGAACAGGATGTATCAGAAGAGACAAACCACTCTCTGAACCAAGAGATAAGTGTGGATGAGGTTCAGAAAGCTGTTACAAACCTCAAGTCAGGAAAAGCTTGTGGTCTTGATTACATACATGCAGAGATGTTAAAAATGGGTGGAAAAGATGTGATATTGTTCATGACCAAACTATTTAATAAATTTTTTGACAAAGGCATTTATCCAAGTGACTGGGCCAAAGCTATCATCGTTCCTATACACAAAAAGGGAGACATACACTTAGCAGATAATTATAGAGGAGTTTCACTCCTTAGCATCGTTAGTAAGTGTAATATACACTTAGCAGATAATTATAGAGGAGTTTCACTCCTTAGCATCGTTAGTAAGTGTAATACATCAATTCTGAATACTAGACTGTATAACTGGTTGGAAGAAAATGACAAAATTGTAGAAATGCAAGCTGGGTTCCGCATGATCAAATTTTCAATCTATATGCAATTGCTCAAAAGTGTTTGAACAAGAAAGGTCAGAAGTTATATGTTGCTTTTGTGGACTTCAAAAAGGCTTTCGGCTCTGTGCACCACGATAAACTGCTACAAGCTATGCAAAAAGAGGGAGTACAAGGGACATTCTTTGCCTCTATAAAATCTATGTATGATTCTTTGTTGTCTTGTGTCAGGGCAAACGGTAAATACTCCGATTTTTTTTATTGTCCCGTTGGTGTCCGCCAGGGGTGTGTATTAAGTCCTACAATTTTCTCCCTGTTCATTAATCAGCTTGCCAATTATATTACGGGGACAGGTAGACATGGTATACAACTCTTGTCGGGACTCGTTGAATTGTTCATACTCCTTTTTGCAGATGATGTAGTTCTGTTGGCAACCACTCCTTATGGTTTACAAAACCAGCTGAATTCTCTGAAAGCATGCTGTGATAGACTGCACATGGAAGTAAACAGAGATAAAACAAAAGTTATGGTGTTCCGAAAAGGCGGCTACCTGTCAAAACATGAAAAATGGTATTATGATGGCATTGAAATGGAAGTCGTAAACAAATATAATTATCTTGGTCTCGCATTCACGACAACTTTAAGTGTAAAACAAGGAACAGATCATTTGGTTGCAAAAGGTAAAAAAGCCGTCTTCAATCTATGTACGTCTTTCCAAAAATGCAGAGAAATGACAAAAGAGACTTTCTTTAAAATATTTGATTCAAAGATTCAGTCAGTTTTGTTGTATTCATCAGAAATATGGGGGCTACACATACTAGACAGCATCGAAAGAGTACATCTCATGGCATGTAAAAGATATTTGGGTGTGCCAAGCCGTACCCCAAACAAAATGGTATATGGAGAGTTAGGTAGATATCCTCTTTTTATTGCCTCACATGTTCGTTGTATTAAGTACTGG
This sequence comes from Alviniconcha strummeri, assembly GCA_963584105.1. Lineage (NCBI taxonomy): Eukaryota > Metazoa > Mollusca > Gastropoda > Provannidae > Alviniconcha > Alviniconcha strummeri. The sequence continues at coordinate 7,889,864 of OY757554.1, forward strand.
TTTCGCTTACTGTATATGGAACAGAGCAGATTACCTAATCAGGCCTACAGGATGCTTGTTAATCTCGATGAAAACGGGAAACAGTGCTGGGCAACGGAGGTACGAAAACTCCTGTGTAAAACTGGCTTTTACTTTGTATGGTTACAGCAAGGCGTTGGAGACGTCAAATCGTTTTTGTATGTCTTCAAGCAAAGATTGTTAGACATGTTCACCCAGGAGTGGACTTCTGACATCAGAGACAAAGAAAGATATGAAATGTATCGATCTTTCAAAGTTATGTTTGGAGCAGAAAAATATTTATCAGTTATAGATATATATTGTTTTAGAGTAGCACTGACGCAACTCCGACTTGGTGTACTTCCAATAAATAGCAATATGTACAGATACAGTGACTGCCCTACAAACAAAAACTGTGTATTTTGCCAAAACCAGGTTGAAAATGAAGATCACTTCCTTTTGGTGTGTCCTCTGTACACGGATCTAAGAAACAGATTCCTTGAACAAAAAGGTATTCTGTCGTTACAGAACATATTGAGAAAGAAAAACACTAAAGGTTGTCGACTGCTATCAAAGTTCATTTTTCATGCTATCAACAGAAGAAAACTATATGTATATGTGTAAGCACCTGGGATGATATTGACTAGAAATGACTCCACTTTATTGGCCAACACACATTACTTTGTCGTCATCCTCCACCATAATGTCTCATTATCCTGGTGTGACTGTTTTGGTCCGCTTTTCTTTTGTTTAATGTTTTTGTTTGTTTGTTTGTTTGTTGGTATCTGTCTCGTTTGTCTGTGTGTTTTGCTGTTTGTATGTCTTATTTGTCTATGTGTGTGCATAATTTTGTTTTGTATTGCGGTTTGTATATGGGCCTATGGCCAAAATACAATAAACCATCTGAAGTCTGAACTATCTCTCTCTCTCTCTCTCTCTCTCTCTCTCTCTCTCTCTCTCTCTCTCTCTCTCTCTCTCTCTCTCTCTCCTTTTGTACACGCTATTGTTATTTGAACAGTTCGCATTGTTGCTTCTCGCTTATTGTGTCTGATTCAGGCCTACACTTACTGTTCTTGCTTCTATTATTTGTAATCCCAGTGCTTGTCTGAGCAGTGTTTTTGTGTATATATAAATAGTGTCTATGCAATGTCATTTGAATACTTCGTTGTTCATCGTGTATCTGAACCATATTTTTATCATCATCATTATCAATTTTTTAACATTTTGTTTTATATATATATATTTCACTTTTGTCGGGTTTTGACTCTGATTTTAAAATTATCATCTCTCTCTTCTTCTTTTTTTCTTTCTTTTTTTTCTTTTTTCTTTTCTTCTCTTCCTCCCAAGCCGACACTATCATCTTTTTCATCATTATTCCGGCAGTCAGTGTTGTTGCTATGTTTTATGTGTAGCCTATTGCCACTGATGTAGATTAGCAGGGACAGATTGTAAGAATAGGCAACTGCCTAAACTGATCTTAATCCTTGAGTAATAAAGTTCTGAGTTCTCTCTCTCTCTCTCTCTCTCTCTCTCTCTCTCTCTCTCTCTCTCTCTCTCTCTCTCTCTCTCTCTCTCTCTCTCACTGACACACACACACACACACACACACACACACACACACACACACACTGACACACACACACACTGACACACACCGTCTTACACTGACACAGAGGCAAACATACTGAGTATAAGGTACTGAAGTGGGGACACACACACACACACACACACACACACACACACACACACACACACACACACACACACACACACACACACGGGCTCACTCGCTAACGCGGCACCTCAGTGACTACCACACTGTCGCGCACACACACATACACTCTGTTATACGACAGTTGTACACAGCTGACTATGCTCTTGGTGGATACAGACTCTGCCTGAGACGCCCACGCGTATGTCAGTGGCGGTCGGGGCCAAGGTGCCTCGAGAGAGCGGTAGTTTGCCAACGAGGGTCCATAACTGTGTGAAGGATTATTTTCATCCCAAAGAGTTGCTTCCCCTCTTGATTTGTTGACATCTGTAATGGCGGGCGACGAAATGTGTACCAAGTAAAACTAAAAGGTGTGTCTTTTGTCTTGAACTCCAAGTTTCCATACCAAAGTAAGGCATTTTAATCGACAAAATTCATGATCAGGTTGCTGCTGTCAAGATTTAGAAGAACTCGTCTGAAGGAAAACGGAAAGGACCGTGACTGTACATGTAATCTGTATACAATTACAAACCGTCTGCATATTAATACATTAAGCACTGCACATGTGTACATTACATACCTCCACGAAGCACACAGCGTCTGCACAGTACGCACAGGAGACACCGTCAGTGCAGATGCTGTGTGCTTCGTTTAGACAAGAATTTGTGGACATTCATCAGTGAAAGACCACACAAAATCCCAAGGTTGTGAAGTGTGAACATAGTGCGACACCCTCGATCTTTCATCGTTAATTATAACATAACTTGGGTAATGGCCTATTGTCGCTTCTCTCATAGTTCAGGAGCTGTGTGAGAGTCGAGGTGGACGTCCTGTGCTGTCCGTCCTAACGAGCCTTCTGGTTTCCGTGGACGTAAAGATTTATTGCACCATGCTTCGGCATTGGTCACAACTTGTCCCTAATATGTCTCATGACATCTGAGGACATTAAGCATCAATTCATCATCATTGTCGCTTCTCATAGTTCAGGAGCTGTGTGAGAGTCGAGGTGGACGTCCTGGGCTGTCCGTCCTAACGAGCCTTCTGGTTTCCGTGGACGTAAAGATTTATTGAACCGTGCTTCGGCATTGGTCACAACTTGTCCCTAATATGTCAACTGACATCTGAGGACACTAAGCAACACTTCAACAACAACAACTTGTCGCTTCTTCAAGGGGCGGGGATAGCTCAGTGGTTAGAGCACCGGACTCGTGATTGAAAGGTCGCGGGTTTGAATCCCTGCTGGAACGGTGGGAGAATTTTCTTCTCCAGGGTCGACTTTCTGTGCTGACTCTTATTTCGGTATCCGTTCCACCCCCGTGTTACCACAGCAGCACGTAAAAAATCCCGGTCATTCTGCCAAAAAGTGCAGGTGGCAGGTTACAGCTAAACACGCATACACCTTACGTATGTGGATTTTATTGAACCGTGCTTCGGCATTGGTCACAACTTGTCCCTAATATGTCAAATGACATCTGAGGACATTAAGCATCAACTCATCATCATCATTGTCGCTTCTTGGGGGCGGGGATAGCTCAGTGGGTAGAGCGCCGGACTCATGATTGAAAGGTCGCGGGTTCGAATCCCTGCTGGAACGGCGGGAGAATTTTCTTCTCCAGGGTCGACTTTCTGTGCTGACTCTTATTTCGGTATCCGTTCCACCCCCGTGTTACCACAGTAGCACGTAAAAAATCCCGGTCATTCTGCCAAAAGTGCAGGTGGCAGGTTACAGCTAAACACGCATACACTTTACGTATGTGGCTTTTATTGAACCGTGCTTCGGCATTGGTCACAACTTGTCCCTAATATGTCAAATGACATCTGAGGACATTAAGCATCAGTCATCATCATCATTGTCGCTTCTGCCCCCGTCCCTAATAAGCCTTATGGTTTCTGTGGACGTTAAGCACCATGTTTACTTACTTGTCGCTTCTCGGGGGCGGGGATAGCTCAGTGGTTAGAGCGCCGGACTCGTGATTGAAAGGTCGCGGGTTCGAATCCCTGCTGGAACGGTGGGAGAATTCTCCAGGGTCTTCTCCAGGGTCGACTTTCTGTGCTGACTCTTATTTCGGTATCCGTTCCACCCCCGTGTTACCACAGTAGCACGTAAAAAATCCCGGTCATTCTGCCAAAAAGTGCAGGTGGCAGGTTACAGCTAAACACGCATACACCTTACGTATGTGGATTTTATTGAACCGTGCTTCGGCATTGGTCACAACTTGTCCCTAATATGTCAGATGACATCTGAGGACATTAAGCATCAACTCATCATTGTCGCTCATCATTGTCGCTTCTGCCCCCGTCCCTAATAAGCCTTATGGTTTCTGTGGACGTTAAGCACCATGTTTACTTACTTGTCACTTCTCGGGGGCGGGGATAGCTCAGTGGTTAGAGCACTGGACTCGTGATTGAAAGGTTGCGGGTTCGAATCCCTGCTGGAACGGCGGGAGAATTTTCTTCTTCAGGGTCGACTTTCTGTGCTGACTCTTATTTCGGTATCCGTTCCACCCCCGTGTTACCACAGTAGCACGTAAAAAATCCCGGTCATTCTGCCAAAAGTGCAGATGGCAGGTTACAGCTAAACACGCATACACCTTACATATGTGGCTTTTATTGAACCGTGCTTCGGCATTGGTCACAACTTGTCCCTAATATGTCAAATGACATCTGAGGACATTAAGCATCAACTCATCATTGTCGCTTCTTCTCATAGTTCAGGAGCAGTGTGAGAGTCGAGGTGGATGTCCTGGGCTGTCCGTCCAAACGAGCCTTCTGGATTCCATGGACGTAAAGATTTATTGAACCGTGCTTCGGCATTGGTCACAACTTGTCCCTAATATGTCAACTGGCATCCGAGGACATTAAGCAACACTTCACCTTGTTGCTTCTCACAGTTCAGGAGCTGTGTGAGAGTCGAGGTGGCCGTCCTGGGCTGTCCGTCCTAACGAGCCTTCTGGCTTCCGTGGACGTAAAGATTTATTAAACCGTACTTCGGCATTGGTCACAACTTGTCCATAATATGTCAACTGACATCTGAGGACATTAAGCATCAACTCATCATCATCATTGTCGCTTCATCACATAGTTCAGGAGCTGTGTGAGAGTCGTGGTGGACGTCCTGGGCTGTCCGTCCTAACGAGCCTTCTGGTTTCTGTGGACATAAAGCTATATTGAACCATGCTTCGGCATTGGTCTCAGCTTTTCCCTAATATGTCAACTGACCTCTGAGGACATTAAGCAACACTACCTACCTACCTTGTCACTTCATCACACTCAGCTCCTGAACTATGTCTCTCAGGAGCTGTGTGAGAGTTGAGGTGGATGTCCTGGGCTGTCCATCCTAACAAGCCTTCTGGTTTCCGTGGACGTAAAGATTTATTGCACCGTGCTTTGGCACTGGTCACAACTTGTCCCCAATATGTCAACTGACATCTGAGGACATTAAGCATCAACTCATCATTGTCGCTTCATCGTTAAGCACCATGTGTACTTACTTGTTGCTTCATAAAGGCTGTGGTTTGTGGGCACTGTCTTGTGACTTTGTCCATCACTTCCTAATGAAACATTAAAATGGCTCACATTGCTGCCCATCTTAATGCAGAAGTCATACTGGTGGTGACAGTGTAGCGATAGATATATAATCTCCCTCTTCCCCCACCTCCATACCCCTTTCCCCCATTATCCCCGTCCCTAATAAGCCTCATGGTTTCTGTGGACGTTAAGCACTATGTTTACATACTTACTTGTCAACACACTCATAGTTCAGGAGCTATGTGAGAGTCGAGGTAGCCGTCCTGGGCTGTCCGTCCTAATGAGCCTTCTGGTTTCCGTGGACGTAAAGCTATATTGAAGCATGCTTCAGCACTGGTCACAGCTTGTCCCTAATATGTCAACTGACATCTGAGGACATTAAGCAACTCTACCTACCTACCTACCTTGTGGACACACACTTGTGAGCCGGATTGGCCTAGCAGTAAGGCGTTATGCTGGTAAGTGGAAGGACCTTGGTTCGATACCGCTTCAGCTCTCCTTTCTCTTCAAAAAGGTTGTGGTTTGTGGACACTTGTCTTGTGACTTTGTCCATCACTTCCTACTGAAACATTAAAATGTTTCTCATCGCTGCCCATCTTAATGCAGGAATCATTCTGGTGGTGACAGTGTAGCAATAGGTATATAATCTCCTGCTTCCCCCACCTCCCTGCCCCCTTCCCCCCCCCCCCCTTCTCCCCATCCCTAATAAGCCTTATGGTTTCTGTGGACATTAAGCACCATGTTTACTTACTTGTGGACACTCAAAGTTCAGGAGCTGTGTGAGAGTCGATGTGGCCGTCCTGGGCTGTCCATCCTAACGAGCCTTCTGGTTTCTGTGGACGTAAAGAATTATTGAACCGTGCTTCAGCATTGGTCACAACTTGTCACTAATATGTCAACTGACATCTGAGGACATTAAGCATCACTTCATCATCCTATGGACACTACATAGTTCAGGAGCTGTGTGAGAGTTGAGATGGCCGTCCTGGGGTGTCCGTCCTAATGAGCCTTCTGGTTTCTGTGGACGTAAAGCTATATTGAATCGTGCTTTGGCATTGGTCACAGCTTGTCCCTAATATGTCAACTGACATCTGAGGACATTAAGCATCACTTCATCATCATTTGTGGACAATGTCTTTTGACTTAGTCCCTCACAATTAATGAAACATTGAAATGGCTCTCATCGCTGCCCATCTTAATGCAGGTCATTCTGGTGGTGACAGTGTAGCAATAGGTATATATATATACTCTCCCTCTTCCCCCACCTCCATACCCCCTTCCTCCCACTCTCCCCATCCCTAATAAGCCTTATGGTTTCTGTGGATGTTAAGCACCATGTTTACTTACTTGTGTACTGGTCCTGGAGTTTACAAATGTTTTCATCACTTTATTGTCACCTCCAATGCATCAGTCAGCAAATAAATTATTTTGGATTGTAATTGTATTTACACACACACACACACACACACACACACACACACACACACACACACACACACACACACACACACACACACACTTCAGTGTCCTTCATTGAATCAAGCATTCACTTCACTAATGTCCGGCGGAACAAAAACAGCTGTTTTGCAGTCTAAACATGCAAGAAACAACAAGGAGAAGAATTCACCCACATGCTGACATAGATCAAGGACTTCCTGCTGGGCTGGTCTTCTTCTTTTCCCATAATACTATAGTGTCCAAGTCTCCAACTTCAACACTTTGAAGACTCCACACTTTTTTTGCATGTTGGGTTACTTTGGTGTTTCCATGATCCACCAAACTGACATGGACTAGGGTCATATATATATATATTGCATACATCATTAAATACATAACACACAGAGGACCTGGATGTACTATAAAGTTTCATCTTTGAAGGACTTTTGTAGAGTCTGCACCAGGCTTCCCTTTTTTGACATTCTTGGGGGTGGACTCACCCTTCTTGCAGTTTAAAAGGGTATTTTGACCCTCTCCAAAAAAATCTAAAGGGTATCCATTTTATATATTGGTAATTGGAGGGCAGACAACAACAATAGCCATACCTTCAGCATCATTGTGATTATAAATGCATGCACCACAGTCACATTCACTTACATTGTTAGTGTTACAGGTCACACAGTTGGATAAAGTGAGAAGACATTTTAGTCATTGATTCATAACACATCTGACACTTCAGGTGACCACACTGTTTGTTCTACTGCAGCTTATAAAATGTGTTGCACTTGGTGAAATATTTGGTGGACATCATCACCTGCTAGAGAGACAGTTACTGGATATCTTCACTCCATACTACAGGTTTTAAAGAATAAATTTCACACACAAAGTAAAAGTCTAAAGTCCTATAAATGGATTAGATAGGTCATAGACTGCTGTATGATTGTATTATAATTTATATCCACATGTATGGGTAGACTGATGAGTGATCAGGCACTCTATCCACATTTTTTTATGAGTAGATCATAGACTGATGTATGGTTGTGTACTATAAGTATAACCAGATTTATGGCTGTATGATCATGATAGACAGATGTGCAATTGTCTATCCTCATTCATGTGTAGGTCAGAGACTAATGTATACATGTCAATGTACAACTGTACAAACCGTCTTCATAATCAGCTGCAGTGCTGCTGAGCCTGATAAGGTGATAAAGTATGGTACTGCAGTGATGGTGGGGGGCAGGGGGAGGGGTGGGATTATGCCATATATATATACAGCTTGAAATAGTAGTTTTTACATTGATTACTGTCAAGAAACTGCTGTGACCAAGATGCAACTGATGATGTGACTTTCATGAAATAGAAAGAATGGCAAAATGGTTGTTCAGTAATTATAATTAGTGCTTTAATTTTATGCATGTTTTTCTAACAGACAATATTATCCACCATCTTCCAAAAGTATACTGCATCAAATGACCATAATACCATGTGATTGGAAGAGTGCAGTTTTGGTGGCCCAAGGAAAATGGATGGTCAATCCTGTTCACAGGTGATGAAGGGGTGAAGTCCTCCAGCTGGTCGGTCTGACAAGTAGCAGTGGCTGGTGGCCCCCAGTGGTAGATCTGTCTGTGGTCATCAGCCATGGCCGACTCCTTGGCCTTCAGAGACAATAGCTTTCCCAATGTGAACGTGGAGGAGCTTACCTCGCTGGAGGAGCCTGACTATGATCAGATGAGAGACGATCGTTGCCAGCGCACCCATCAGGCTATGAGGGTAAAGTGTCCCCACAACTAAACTGACTGTTCTTGCCTGGTAGGATTAAGTATGAAAGACCTTCCATCTGGCACAGATGTTGTTCTGGCTCTTCACAGAGATGAGAAGTATCAGTTTCAGCTGCTGATCACTAATTGCATATAATATAGATATATATAATGGATGTGCAGGGTAGGACTAGGAGAATTTCCAGCCGCAAAGCAGTTTTAAACCAGAGTGCTGACATCATTTTCATGTTCGTAGTGTGGTGTCCCACAGTTTGATTTAGGTTATCATTAGAACAGATGGTAAGAAGTCTAAGGAATGGATGCTTTTCTTATCAATGACAGTAGTTTTGCCATGAAAACATGATTGCAACCGTGAGTGCAGTTTTAACATCTTTGGTATTCATGACTAATCAGCTGCTGAGCTAGCTATAGTGTGTACATACATGATATGTATGTTGTAGAGTGATTGCATATTTATGGCTAGTCAGCTGCTGAGCTAGATATAGTGTGTACATACTTGTATATATTATATAGAGATTGCATATATTTATGGCTAGACAACTGCTGAGCCAGCTGTGGTGTGTACATGTATGTATTGGGCTTGATTTTCAGGCTGTGGATGCCAGCCTGACATCACAGCTGTTGCCACAGGTCAGTGCATGCGTGTGTGTGTTTGTGTGTGTGTGTGTGTGTGTGTGTGTGTGTGTGTGTGTGTGTGTGTGTGTGTGTGCATCACTATGTGTATGTTTTGTGTTTTTAACAGGTCAGTTGCCTGAAGGACACCAACATTTTTGGAAAGTTATAATTTTTGTTTTGTTGTTGATCTTTTTGTTTTTGCTGCTGCTGTTTCGTTCTGTTTTCATTTTCCCCACATTTTGCCTCTGTTTCTTAACTGATGATCTGCCAGTTTGAACATGTACATATTTTTAGCGTTGTGCTCTGACAAAATGTGTTTTGCCTAGATATAACCATCATGGTTTGACTGAGTATTAAAACTGCTTTCCTTTCCTTTCCAGTATGAGTGCAGGCCTTTTTATACAATTGCTGTTGCAGACAGTATGTACTTGCAGGTTCACTGTCCTTGCTATGCTTTTTCTGACACTTTAAAATTATTGTGTTTGGTGTTACATTGGTGAATTAGTCCAGTCTGTCCTGATTACCTGGAAAGAGAACTGAATGCCATATGCAGCAAAAAAACTCAAACAAAAGAAACCTGGCTGCTACAAGAAACAAAATAAACTCCACATGCCTGTGGGAATGACCAACCAAAACGCTGTCACAATTTGTTAAACAAAAAGGCATCTTGAGAAAGAGTGGGGCCAAAGCCTGAGGGGTTTGGAATGCACGCCCCTGATCCCTGCTTGTCAGTAGTGGCTGTCACCACACTCATGGGACAAGGTACACCTTCACCACACTTATGGGACAACACCGTCACATAGGACAAGACACACTTATGGGGCAAGATACACTGTCACCACACTCTTGGGACAGTACACTGTCATCACAATCATGGGACAAGAGATATATGCTATCACCACACTCATGGGATAAGATACATTGTCATCACTCTGTTGGGATAAGGTACACTGTCACCACACTCTTTGGGACAAAATACACTGCCACCACATTCATGGGACAAGATACACTCTCACCGCATTCCTGGGACAAGAGATAATGGAAGAGTAGGTGATTACATCTTTTGCAGAGGGCACTCAGCTTCGTTCCTGGGAGGTGATGATGATGATGAAGTGATGCTTAATGTCCTCAGATGTCAGTTGACATATTAGGGACAAGTTGTGACCAGTGCCGAAGCATGGTTCAATATAGCTTTACGTCCACGGAAACCAGAAGGCTCGTTAGGACGGGCAGCCCAGGACGGCCACCTCGACTCTCACACAGCTCCTGAACTATGTTCCTGGGATGATGATGATGATGTGGGGCTTCACCCTGTTCCTGGGATGATGATGATGAGTTGATGCTTAATGTCCTCAGATGTCATTTGACATATTAGGGACAAGTTGTGACCAGTGCCGAAGCACGGTTCAATAAAAGCCACATACGTAAGGTGTATGCGTGTTTAACTGTAACCTGCCACCTGCACTTTTGGCAGAATGACCGGGATTTTTTACGTGCTACTGTGGTAACACGGGGGTGGAACGGATACCGAAATAAGAGTCAGCACAGAAAGTCGACCCTGGAGAAGAAAATTCTCCCGCCGTTCCAGCAGGGATTCGAACCCACGACCTTTCAATCACGAGTCCGGCGCTCTAACCACTGAGCTGTCCCCGCCCCCTGTTCCTGGGACAGAGACAATAGCTTTTTATATCTCTGGTTGGCCCAAGCCGAAGGAGGGGGAGGCATGCAGGAGAGACCCGCTAAGCCTCCCAGGTTGACTGGCAGTGGGGCGCTGTGTTGTGCTATTCAGGCACACACA
>OY757554.1:7900930-7944062 GCA_963584105.1 Alviniconcha strummeri
TGAGAAAGTAAAAACGGTTACACATCAATCTGTCTGATGTAGAAAAACATGGTACAAATTGGGCTAGGGTCTGTGAATCTCAACTTTGCTTAAACGGTTACACATCAATCTGTCTGATGTAGAAAAACATGGTACAAATTGGGCTAGGGTCTGTTAATCTCACTTTGCTTAAACGGTTACACATCAATCTGTCTGATGTAGAAAAACATGGTACAAATTGGGCTAGGGTCTGTTAATCTCACTTTGCTTAAACGGTTACACATCAATCTGTCTGATGTAGAAAAACATGGTACAAATTGGGCTAGGGTCTGTTAATCTCAACTTTGCTTAAACGGTTACACATCAATCTGTCTGATGTAGAAAAACATGGTACAAATTGGGCTAGGGTTTGTTAATCTCACTTTGCTTATTTCGCATAGTAATTATTGTACGTTGTGTGTGATTGAATGTAGTATGTAAGCGGGAGAGAACTGGCCGCGCGCGACCTGGCTGAACAAGTGTGTGTGTGTGTGTGTGTGTGTGTGTGTGTGTGTGTGTGTGTGTGTGTGTGTGTGTGTGTGTGTGTGTGCACGCGCGCGCAGCCTGTTGCGTGTATGCGTGTGGGTCTGTACGTACATGCGTGAGTGATTGTGTATGTATGTATGTGTGTGTGTGTGTGTGTGTGTGTGTGTGTGTGTGTGTGTGTGTGTGTGTGTGTGTGTGTGTGTGTGTGTGTGCGTGTGTGTGTTAAAATATTTTGTTAAACGTGTCATTTGGATATTGATTTCACCCCATTGTTATGGACTCAGAAAATAATCACTGTCAAAAATGTGCCTCTCACACAGTGACAATCACGCACACGCACAGAAAGAGAGAGAATCATTTAGTTTTGTAGTTTAGTCTTGACCGTTCCGTTGTTTTTATTGTTGTAGTGTGTGTGTGTCATATTTATTTGCTTTATATATGTTTTCTTGTGCAAAAGCACACGCTTGAAAATAATAGCCTGACTGATGACGCTAAAGCAACTTACAAATGCGAGCGAACCGTGAAGAAATCTAGTGAGCATGCCGCAAAATGACTGAGCCCGCTTTTGTTTGGAGGCGTGACAAAAATCAGAGGAATGTATTCAGTGATGGGGGATTGCACTTGGGACAAGGAGTTGAGACCCCCACCCCCACTCCCCCTCCAAGAAGACAAACAACAAACACCACCAACAACAAACAAACAATAACCGATAACCGGCAACAACAGCACACACACCTCCCATCCCGAAGCGTCGTCTTCCCATTGGCAGCTCCAGAGAAACACCGGAGGCGGGGTGTGTGTGTGTGTGTGGGGGGGGGGGGTGCGACTAGTAGTCCTGCCTACACCAGTAGTCGCTGCCAAAACCCGCTCCTGGTTCGCCAAACTCTCGGCTTACTTCTGTCCTGCCACTGGCACCCAAATTAACTCCAGCTTTGTGGTGTGTGTGTGTGTGTGTGTGTGTGTGTGTGTGTGTGTGTGTGTGTGTGTGTGTGTGTGTGTGTGTGTGTGTGTGTGTGTTGTCTAGTGTGTTTTTTATAGGTTTTTTTTATGAACTTTAAAAATGAACTTCGTATTGAGGGGAACTATATACAATTTACTGTTAGTGCTACTACTAGTATTGAATACACCCGGCGTCTGTGGTGAGAAGCGTACTCCGCGGAAACGCAGAGTGTGCCTGGGTTAGGCTACCTGCCAGCTTGTCTTTCAGTCCCTTGTGTGCTGATGGGAAAGTCTGTCTTGCATCGGCATCTTGAGCAGGTGGGCCCTGTCTTCTCTGGCACCAGCTTATGGCTTGTGGGAGAAGTTGTGACAGTTGTCGGCTATTCTGTTTCCGAAGAAATTGATCGCTCCTAAGTAGTTGCTGTGACCGAGTTATGTCGCCATTGCCCACATTTCACTACAAGTGATGGCCGAGGTGGGCGGGTACAGCGGTATTCGTAGTTAGGTGGCTGTTGCCAGCATTTGCACAAACTTTCTGTTCCTCGTTGGGGACTGGACATTTCTGGCCACGTGGTTCAGTTCATGCAAACTGCCTTCATCACCGGCGACCTGTTTCTGTAGAAACTGCCTTCATTGTCCACCAGGGGGCAGCAGTTAAACTGGGGGCTGGCTGTTTCACTGGTGGTGGTTCTGTGTCACGGTGAGTGCACTGCCAGCCTCGGCAAGAACTTTAACGTCGACGTTTGGTTGGAATGAATTAATTGTGGTCCGTATCCTTTCAGTTTTGCACGGTGGTAACCGCCTCTGAACTTTACACTTTCACAGAAGAAAGTTTTGATCAAAAAGTTCCCGAAACAACTGACGGCGGCTAGAAAGGTTCGAATAACAAATAAATATATTATGCTCTCGAGGACAGACAACACTCACTTCCGATCAGTTCTGGTTGTTTGCCGAGACGGTTGGCTGACCTTGGCCCAAATTGAAATTAAAATGTCATAAGCGGCCAGTCGGCAATTAAAAGTTACATTTTCTCAGCACAGTATTATCCAGTCAAGCCGGTTCTTGTTGGTACAATCGCCGGTGCACAAAGTGCTTTTAGTAAGTGGCATCTATTTGACGAAGATAACTTTGAACTTTGTAATCAGTGTTCAATATAGGTTATCATCGTGCAAAGTCTAAAACACTTAGATAGTCTCCAGATGATAGTTGATGTTGATGTGGGTTGTGTGTGTGTGTGTGTGTGTGTGTGTGTGTGTGTGTGTGTGTGTGTGTGTGTGTGTGTGTGTGTGTGTGTGTGTGTGTGTGTGTGTGAGTGAGTGTGTGTGTGTGTGTGTGTGTGTGTGTGTGTGTGTGTGTGTGTGTGTGTGTGTGTGTGTGTGTGTGTGTGTGGAGAGAGGCGATGTTTGATGACGACTTTGTGTAAATTAAAATCGTGTGTTTAATGTCGGTTGTTTTTAATTTGTATGAAATGTACACGCCTAGGGCTCATTTGAGAAAGCGCGCTCTGAGACCCCACTGTTATTATTATTAATATTATTATTATCATTATTATCCAGAAATGCTGCATTTCCACACACACACACACACACACACACACACACACACACACACACACACACACACACACACACACACACACACACACACACACACACACACAGAAAATCGATCATCTGGAGATTAAGTAACATGTTTTACACTTTGCACGATGTTAACCTGTACTGAGCATTACATTTTCATATTTATTTGGTGGGCGGGGTTGACTTTAATTTGAGAGTTTTTGTGTTTTGGTTTGTCAGAGAAAGCATTATTCCATGTTATTTTGGGTTTGCTAGGTTTTAGCATTAGATCATTCCTGTGGTGTATGCAGATTGAGAGAAAGAGAGTGTGTGTGTGTGTGTTCCATGACTTTGAATTACTGAGATATGTGCAGTTCAGTTCTTTGTTGTGCGTGGATGTATCAAATCGAAGGACAGCTTTTATTTCCCGCTGGGATGAATACAGTAGATTGTTATTGTTACATAATGGACATGACCATGGACACAGTGCTTCTCTGACGCCACTGTCATTTTTGAGAACGACTGAAATGGTGGCGTTCAGTCGGAAGACAGTATGGAGTAACTCTATGGCAAAGTAAGTAAACATATTGCTTTAACGTCGACAGAAGCGAGATGGCTTATTAGGGACGGGGAAAGGGGGTTTGGGGGGAAGGTGGGGAGAAGGAGTGAGTGGCTCGTCCGCGCGCTCCGACCCTCAGAAGACCGAGGGGCCGTAACTCTATGGCACGTTACACGTCGGTGACCTGGGCTGTTTTTAGGGTCACAAAAATTATTTTACATAAAGGTTGTGTCTTTTCAGAATGCTCTCTCTCGCTATCTGTGCTTTTGGTTTTGTTCCTTTTGTGTTATGATTGTGTTAATTACCCCCGAATAACTTGCAGGTTAAAAAAAGTTAATAAAAAGTGAAAGTGTTAGCTTTTAAATTATTTTCTGTATCTATTTAACGTTACCAGAATATAGATTCTTTCTTTAACGTGGTAGCTTTCCGGCATCAGTTTATCTTCTGAGAATCGGATCGATGTGTGTGTGTGTGTGTGTGTGTGTGTGTGTGTGTGTGTGTGTGTGTGTGTGTGTGTGTGTGTGTGTGTGTGTGTGTGTGTGTGCTGCTTTCTGGGTATTTCAGATGTGTTCTTTCACGCGTAAGTAAAAGTATATTTAGCGCACGTCTTCGGAGGATGGAGTAAAAACGAAAAGGTAAACTGACAAGAGGGAGAAGTGTTTGGAAAGTGCGCGCTTAGTGTTGCCATAAACAAACTCGTTCCAGGTGTGTCAGTCTTTGCTTCTGAAATTTGGGCTCCAGGGAAAACAGATTTTTGGCATCAGACTGATTCACCTCAGGCTACCTTGTCATGTTTGTTTATACGTGCGTGCATGCGCGCGCGCGCGCGCGCGTGTGTGTGTGTGTGTGTGTGTGTGTGTGTGTGTGTGTGTGTGTGTGTGTGTGTTTCGGCTACTGTCTCTTTCTTTCTCTCTCATTGTCTAATCCCACAGTTGGGTACTGCGGACGCAGAAATTAATGACCCCTCTGTTGAGAACCCAGAGCTGACAGGGCAGAAATTGTATAAACGGTATCATAGTCCTTCGAAATGATCTTAGGTGAAGCAGGAAGTCAGCTTCCGATCTTCGTTTTCATGACTACTCACTTCTAATGGGCGTGACACATTAGGACAGTCACATTGCAGAGGCGCTTTTGCCGTGTGTGTGAGACAGTCGATTTTCAATGGTAGTCGCAAATTAGACGAGATACTTTTTATTTATTTTTAAGTTATAAAGGGGTTGCATTGATGATTGTGTAAATTTTACTCTTGGCGGTACGAAGAATCTGATAACATCGTTTGTACTGTAGCGAGTTTTTTTGTTGTTGTTGTTGTTTTTGTTGTTGTTGTTTTTTGTTTGTTTTTGGTGGTGTTATTCATTTGCAAAGACGTGATTTGCTCTTGACAAACTAACTGTACACTAAACCCGCCGCCATCTATCTGTCCCCCCCCCCCTCTCTCTCGCGCACGCACACAGACACGCACGCACGCGCGCACACATACACACACACACTGAATCATACACACACACACACACGCGCGCGCGCGCGCGCACGTACACACACTTGCACGCACGGCGGCCTGCACCCACACACTCACAGGCATGGTCATCATCGCTGGTTCGTCCGATTATCACCATTGGTAATTGATGTCACCGATTATTGAGATCGTCTTGATCATTATTTTAGTTTTTGTCCTCTTCTTCTCCCCCACCTGCTTTTTTTATTTTTTTATTTTTTTATCACGTCTTAAACCACGTCTCTGAAGTCAATGCAAATCAAAGTCAGTGGCGGCGTTGGATAAAAACAAGATGTGCATTGGCTGACTGACACCACGTCATTAGACTTGCTAAGCTGGAAGACCATTGTGATGAATTGAGGTGATACGACTGACTCGTTTGTTTGCTTCATTCGATCTCCCAGCTTCACCACCGCTAGCAGAGCGGCAAAGAGTGGGAGATAAAGCTATTAGTCCGCAGGAACACAAGCCACAAATAGCTGATAGCTGTACCACATCTCATGGACCTATATATAGGTCCATGCCAGATCTGTAGCATTAATGTCTCCCAGTGGATTTCCGGCTTTCTCAGTGGGCAGACTTTTCCCGGCGCCGCCTGGCCCATATCTGATAGAGGAGGCGCGCGCGCGTGTGTATGTGTCAGTGTGTGTGTGTGTGCGCGCGCGCGGCGCGCATGCTGGCACAGTGTGTGTGTGTGTGTGTGTGTGTGTGTGTGTGTGTGTGTGTGTGTGTGTGTGTGTGTGTGTGCGCGTGCGTGCGTGCGTGCGTGCGTGCGTTCGTGATACAGAGAGAGAGAGAGAGCTAGGTCATAAATCTCTGGTATCATTGATTTTAGGCGGCAGAGGTTTTGTAAGCGTACTTGTTCCGGCCCTGTCGCAGGAGGAGAGACGGAGACACGGAAAGGCCGTGTGATATGCCAGTTTACTTGATGCCTGTTGCTTATCATTGGCGGGAGCTGCCACAAGTATCATTTTTGTCGCGACAAAACACGTCTTTTATCGCGACAAACGGGTGCTTGTTGCGACAAATATTTGTCACGACAAACACATGGGGCGGGGAGATGTCACATACCAGTTTACTTGGTGCCTGTCGCAGGAGGAAAGACTGACCCAGACACGGGAAGACCTTAAGTGGAAGACAGACCGAGGAAGAGGAAGATATGCCATGTGTATTTGGTACTTGTTGTGTAGGAGAGAGAGAGACTGACTGACTGACCAACGGAGAAGGGAAGATGTAATAGTTATATAGGTATACTTCAATGTTGCTCAGTTGTTGCAGAAGGAGAGACAGAGACAAGGGAAGATGTCATGTGTACTTGTTGCCTGTTGCAAGAGGGGAGAAAGCAGGGAAGATGTAATGTGTGCTTGTTGCCTGTTGCAAGAGGAGAGAAAGGAGGGAAGATGTAATGTGTACTTGTTGCCTGTTGCAAGAGGAGAGAAAGGAGGGAAGCTGTTGCGGAAAGAAGAGAGAAAGAAGGGAAGATGTAATGTGTACTTGTTGCCTGTCGCAGGAGGAGAAGCAGAGCCTAGGGAAAATGTAGTGTGTACTTGTTGCTTATCGCAAGGGCAGAGAGACAGACAAAGGAAGATGCAACGTGTGCTTGTTGGCTGTTGCAGGAGGAGAGACAAAGCCAAGGGGAAATGTAATGTGTACTTCTTGCTCGTTGCAGGAGGGGGGGGGGGATGCACCTCTTGCAGGAGAAGAGAGACAGAGAATGGACAATGTAATGTGTATTTCTTGCCTTTTGCAGAAGGAGAGGGAGAGAGAGAAGGGAAGATGTAATGTGTACTTGTCTGTCTGTCTGTTGCAGGAAGAGAGAGAGAGACGGGAGAAAATGATGCAGCAGGTGGAGGAGGGAGAGCTCTTGGTGGAAAAGTGAGTAACACGTTTGTGTCCACACTGTGGCGTGTCTGCGATGACTTTCTGCTCCGTTCCACACATATTAACCGTTGCATGGCCACACTTCCCAGCACAGCACAGCAGTTCGTCAACTCAGTCGGGGTGTGCTCGAGCACGGGGCACCCCTCTTTGCTTCTCCGCTACTTTTGCTTCAGAACAAAACGTTCAGCTGTACAAAACAAAAGACGTACGATCCTTTACTTCACGGCCGGTGCCTGGTGCCAGCAAAGACACTTTTCCGTAGGGGACTGTCTGTGGTGTTGGTACCACTGTGTTCACGGTTGGCCACCCTGCCCCTGCGACAGTCCACGGCAGTCGTTGTGAGTTGTAGTCTAAGGGGAGCAACTCTTCAACCACAGCTGCATTCAGGGATTGCTGTGCCTCCCGCCCTCTCTCTCCTCTCTCTCTCTCTCCCACTCTGTCTCCTTCCGTACCCCCCCCCCCCCCCCCCATTTCCTTTCTTCCTTCCAGCCATGTCAGTTCGTTACTCGCATTTGTTTGGTTTTCTCTTGCAGTATGTATTCGTCAGTAATACTCCTTTCGTGTGTTCTGCCTTACCAGGTGTAGCTACATTATTTTTATTTTTTTATTTTTTTAATGACCTTTATATCACTAGCTTTGCTGTTAAAAAGTAAAGTCGACCTCTTCCTCTATCCCCCCCACCCCCCAACACACCCACACTCACCCACACACAGATACTTATGCATGCACACACATCACACCTACACACACACGCACGCACGCACGCGCGCACACACACACACACAGTCGTGCGCAAAACCAAGGCGAATTATCAGGCAACAAAGCGCGGTTTCTGTCAGAGGAGAGAGAAAGGCGCGGGATATATCTGTGACTGAGGCGTCTGCTGTTCCATTGTGTTGGAATTCCAGGGGGCTGTTGTGTTTGTCTGCTGTGGCCTGTAGCTCAGCGTTGTGCCCCAACGCTGCACAGCCACCTGCGGGTTGGTTGGTGCCATCAGTCCTTCATCTGCGGATACAGCACTGAGCTAGACTCGGTGAGTTACGGGCAGGGTCGGAGGGGTTGAAGGAAGGTAATGGGTATATGGATACAGGCACACCAGCGTCGCACTTGGTGAAGATGGTGGGATAAAATTGACTGGAGACTTGCGGGGATGATGTAGGGGGTGGATATGGTGGGATGTACGGGGTCAAAATAGTGCGACGTAAAAGGTCAGAAGAGTGGGGTGAAGGAGGTAGAACTAGTGCGATGTAAGGTGTAGAACTAGTGTGAGGGTATGGACACGAGGAAAGGCTTGAGCACAGTACTCAAAAGCAGAGCTTCAAGGAATTAGAGAGAGAGAGAGAGAGAGAGAGAGAGAGAGAGAGAGAGAGAGAGAGAGAGAGAGAGAGAATGGTTTACTGAAAAAGGCTATGGGCCCATGTCAGTTGTGGTGATGAACATAGTCAAGCAACTTTAGATCAACCTAAAGTTACAGGTACAACATCTGTCCAGACAAAATAGTATTGCGTACAGTAAAAGCCTTTTGAAGAAAAGTAGCGAGCTGGAGTGAGAGATACTTGTTTTTCAGAAACAAACAACATTGACAATTTAAAAAATGATGGACATCTGACATATTTGCGTGGTATATATTTATCTCTTAGGTCATAGGGCATGATAATATGAAGTGAATTTTCGTTTCAGTTTCGTTGTTGAAAAATTGACATTCTAGGTCTGCTTCAACAGCACACACCCACACACGCACGCGGCACGCACGCACGC
This sequence comes from Alviniconcha strummeri, assembly GCA_963584105.1. Lineage (NCBI taxonomy): Eukaryota > Metazoa > Mollusca > Gastropoda > Provannidae > Alviniconcha > Alviniconcha strummeri. The sequence goes on from OY757554.1 coordinate 7,909,626, forward strand.
ACGCACACACACATGTAGTGTCAGAATATCTTCTCTCTTGTCTACTCCAGTCAGCTATGTCTGATGCCTGACAGACAGTACCCGTCGCTTGACCCCGTTCTCCCTGGCGTCTTGTGCAGTTCGCAATGTCACCTTTTTCTCGGCGTGGGTGTAATGACTAGAAAATGTAGTACTGTGAGGTTTCCACGGTTGGCAAGACACCGAGGCTGCTGAGGGCAGGACTGGCAGGTGTCAGCTGATTAATCCGATGCGAGATCACGGTCACCTACATGAGTGGCAGGTAAGCCTGTTTTAAAGCTGAATAAAATGAGGTGATGGGATGATCCAGTTGTGACTGATTCTACCCATCCAGTGCATTCTAACCGATTGTGGTGGGTGAGTGGAGGGAGAGGGGGCCACGTTGTCGCTTTGAAATAATAATAGATTATTTATGGCGCCCAATCTCGTAAGAGCCCAGAGCACCTACGGAAACATAAAGGATACGCTCATTTCCTATATGTCATTCAACTAACTACCACTGCCCCTCCCTCAGTGTGACTGTCGTGGCAGGCACGGGTGTCGAAATGGCTGTGGGGGTCTTCTCACTCGTCGTACCTACCCCAGCCTTGCCAGGTGTGTCCCTCCGACCTGTACCCGTTTACCTCCGCATTGCCTGGTCTGTTCCTATCTCCCCGCCTGTTCCTACCTCCCCATTGCCACTCTGTTCCTATCTCCCCGCCTGTTCCTACCTCCTATTGCCAGTGTTCCTATCCTCCGGCCTGTTCCTACTTCCCCATTGCCACTCTGTTCCTATCTCCCCGGCCTGTTCCTACTTCCCCATTGCCACTCTGTTCCTATCTCCCCGGCCTGTTCCTACGTCCCCATTGCCACTCTGTTCCTATCTCCCCGGCCTCTTCCTAATTCCCCATTGCCAGTGTTCCTATCCCCCGGCCTGTTCCTACTTCCCCATTGCCAGTGTTCCTATCCCCCGGCCTGTTCCTACTTCCCCATTGCCAGTGTTCCTATCCCCCGGCCTGTTCCTACCACCCCATTGCCAGTCTGTTTCGATCCCCTGGCCTGTTCCTACCTCCCCGTTGCCAGTGTTCCTATCCCCCGGCCTGTTCCTACCTCCCCGTTGCCAGTGTTCCTATCCCCCGGCCTGTTCCTACCTCCCCATTGCCAGTGTTCCTATCCACCGGCCTGTTCCTACCACCCCATTGCCAGTCTGTTTCTATTCCCCGGCCTGTTCCTACCTCCCCGTTGCCAGTTTTCCTATCCCCCGGCCTGTTCCTACCTCCCCATTGCCAGTGTTTCTATCCCCCGACCTGTTCCTACCTCCCCATTGCCAGTGTTCCTATCCCCCGACCTGTTCCTACCTCCCCATTACCAGTCTGTTTCTATCCCCTGGCCTGTTCCTGTCCTATCTCCCCATTGCCAGTCTGTTCCTATCCCCCAGCCTGTTCCTACCTCCACTCCATTCTAATCTGGTCTATACCTGCCCATTGCTGGATACCACTCCATTCCAGTTTCTGATCTGTACCTGCCCATTGCTGGATACCACTCCATTCCAGTTTCTGGTCTGTACCTGCCCATTGCTGGATACCACTCCATTCCAGTTTCTGGTCTATACCTGCCCATTGCTGGATACCACTCCATTCCAGTTTCTGGTCTGTACCTGCCCATTGCTGGATACCACTCCATTCCAGTTTCTGGTCTATACCTGCCCATTGCTGGATACCACTCCATTCCAGTTTCTGATCTGTACCTGCCCATTGCTGGATACCACTCCATTCCAGTTTCTGGTCTATACCTGCCCATTGCTGGATACCACTCCATTCCAGTTTCTGGTCTATACCTGCATTGCTGGATACCACTCCATTCCAGTTTCTGGTCTATACCTGCCCATTGCTGGATACCACTCCATTCCAGTTTCTGGTCTATACCTGCCCATTGCTGGATACCACTCCATTCCAGTTTCTGGTCTATACCTGCCCATTGCTGGATACCACTCCATTCCAGTTTCTGGTCTGTACCTGCCCATTGCTGGATACCACTCCATTCCAGTTTCTGGTCTATACCTGCCCATTGCTGCGAGTAAGCAAATCGTTTTGCGGCCATGGGTTTCTTCTCCTCACCGGCACAGTAAGCACACTGAGGTGCACCTGTTGCTAGACGTCTGCAACCACTTCGGTCGTGCCAGTGTGTTTGGCATTGCTTACAAATGAATCCCATCATCACCTCCACATTTCTAGTATCACCTCGTTTACCGCTATTCCGGCCCGCTGTTGCTACTGTTCTGATCGTGCACTGATCACACTGTGAGTCGCCCGAAGCTAATTTCCTTGAATGGGATGTTTGCTACTCTTCTTACAGTTTGGTTGATACAGTGAAGTCCGTGCCCCATTTGTTGACTGCAGAAAGCATCTCACTACTGTCGGTATGGTTTTGTGTGTAATACTTTGTTGTAGTTTGTTCACTAAACCCCAAACTCGCGTAACCCTTTCCTCAACGTCCAGTAAGGAAAGAGGGTGGCAGCTTACCGGCGAAACTTACTACGGGAACAACGTGTACACCGGCCAGAGAATGTAAGTGTAATGTAAAAGAATATTTGCCGTAAAGCGCCAACACCTAAAGTGAGCCAGACGCGCATAATACAAAACAAAAGAGAGAGAACTGACTGACAAACCACACGTACCTATTAATGACCACGAGTTTGCTTACATGCACAGTTTAGTCACAGAATACTTAGAGATGCTGCCGGAGAAAGCTGTGGTGTGGAAGTCCTCCGGCAAAGCTGCGGGGGCAAACACTAGTCAAACACTAGCCAGGCAAACACTGAACATCTCGCTCTAAAACTGGGATGTGACCATACTCTGACATCACCGAATTCTGTGGTCTGTGGAGCTGTTCGTGTTTGGTCCTGCCCATTGTTGTTGCACACTGTTGCAAGCCCCGTTGCCGGTTTTGCCACCAGTCAGTAACGTGCCGGCGACAGAAGTGGAGATGGTGTGTGCAGAATTGTGGAGACAGTTATTGTAGTTGATCGCTTTTATATGGAGAACACTCTGCTATCGAGCAGACTCACTGCGCCCTTATCGCATGTGACTTTGAATGAGTGATTTCGCCTATCTATAGCCCGTTTTGGAATATCCACCAAAGTGGTGTACTTCAGTACAGCGCTGTTTGGTTGTTACATGGTTGGTGGCACGTGAAACTGCTGCCGTCTCTGCACTCGTTCTGTGCACATCATACAACCACGCACCAGTTTTATTGTGACTTCATGCAAAGCCACATATGTATGGTGCATGTGTTTTTAACTAACCTGCCACCTGCACCTGCTACTGCGGTAACACGGGGGTGGAACGGATACCGAATGAGTCAGCACAGAAAGTTGACTGTGCAGAAGAAAATTCCCCCGCTGCTCCTGCCAGGACTCAAACCCGTGACCTTTCAATCACGAGTCCGGCACTACTAAACGATCCCCTTTTTTTTTGGTTTTTTTTTTGGTCGTCATCTTGATGAAAACGCCAGAAAGGAAAATTAGATCGTTTCGTATTTATAAACAGACATACTAGATTAAAAAGAAGTCATTAAAGAAAATCCACAATACAAATTATCACAGCAGAAAACATCCCTCTATCCCACCTCCCACGACACACACACACACACATACACACCCACCCCACACACATACTCCTCACTCAGCCTACATACACACACCACTACTATCCTCAACACTCGCACATGGCCTGTTGGATCTGTACACACCACTCAGACCTAATCAGACAGCTACCCTGGTAAAACCATACAGAATGCTTAAGAGAGTGCTGTGAGTTCACGTCTGTCACAACGAAGCGGCTTGATTCATTTGTTTGATATGGGAGAGACTCGGACTACCCGGTAATGTCCTGTTGCTGTCCCCGCGTTTGTGTACTGCGGACGCACAAAGTAGTAAGAGCCCTCCGCTGAGAACCCAGAGCTATCAGGTTTTCCGCTTTGTTTTAAAGCCTGGAGGAGGTCAGAATTTAGCCTAGCATGTTTGCCTACTGCCAGGAATTCTGCCTTTCTGATTTCTACCTTAGTCGCTTCTGTTCAACTTCATTTCTTCCAATATAAAGTGACGTGTGATATCAGTAGTGAATAAGTTGTACTTGTAATTTCGTGACTTGTTTCGCTCTGTTATGACACACTGGGCGTTAAATTTTAAATAGGTCAGTCAGTCCCGTGTTGCGGTCCAGGTAGCCTGTCTAGTTCAGTGCTCAGCACACACGACGCAGCCGGCAGAAACTGACCGGGAGCAGTGACACACGCAGGTCAGTGCACGTGCGACTGACGACGTGTATACTCAGTGCGTTTGCCCTAGCTGTCTGCCTTTTGTCCTCTTTATGTGTATATATATACGTTTATAGATCCATGGTCTCGAGTTTTATGCAGCAACGCACTCATCGACCACATAGTGGAGTAGTATGCACCTGGCCGCTATGATTGGCTGGGAAGGGCTGCCCCAGTTCAGGTCGGCTTATCAGGGTGGATTGCACCGGGTGACCCTCAAGCTGACTGTGTGTCAGTGGGTGCACGGTAACGGGTACGGCATGGTGAGGCCTCCTCCAGGTACGGCACGGTGAGGCCACGACAGCAATCGATCACAGAATGATGAATCTCTTACGCTGCCGTTCAATGCTTTACAACATACTGTGGTGCACAAGGTCACCTATCATTCATACGTATATAATTTTATTATAATCTGTAGCTCGATGGTCTTTTGCACATCGCACTAGCAGCGCCATTTGGTGGCAGGCGGCGCTTTGAATTGATTGGACAAAACGGGATGAAGAAGGCCATTATTATTATTGTATTCATTCTTCCTCCCAAGCGGCTTTGATTGGCTGGTGGCCACTGTACATGGTTGTATTTGAACTGAAGGGTGTGCCTGCAAAATGCTGTCCGTTAACAGAGACAGTAACAGTCATACCCATGTGTAAACTTTTTTCTTTTCTTTTTTGCCTTTTAAATAAAACATGTCTTGAGTCTATTGTAAAGTTTTGGATATGCATCGCTTCCTGGACAGATAGTATAGACAAATAATTGGTTTTTAACGCCAAGTCAGTCGGTTATATCAGGGCGATTCTCCGTGTTCCTTCCGTGCGCCAGTTGACTTCCTTCCAGTGCATTCTGTTTGCGTGGTTGTTTGGTCTTAGTTTGTCATTTCTATATATTACTGATCATTGTGTCATTGCACGTTTTAAGCCAGATGGAGCATGTTGCTTTAGCATGGATTTTAAAAGAGCTGTACAGTTCTTCATCCGCATCATCATCGTCGTCCTTCATCCGCATCATCGTCGTCGTCCTTCACCGCATCATCATCGTCGTTATCATGGTCATTATTGTTACACAATAAAATCAGAAAACGGAGCTACAGTTGTCACAATTCAGTTCAGGTGGAGTACTTTGTGTTTACTCGCATGCCAGGTGAGAGTTGCCGTAGGCGACTCAGGTTTTTATTGTTGTGTCAGTTTGTGACGTCTTTCGAACGCTAATTAACTCCCTTGTTTACTGATACTAACTGAATTGTCTACACTGTCATGTATTTATGAATGTTGTGGAATGAGTGAATGTTGAGCTCTTTTGTTGTTTTTAGTGGAAACTGTAGAGCGCTGAGCTGCTTGAGGGACTGACTAGCCCCCTACAGAAGGTTATAATTATTTCTAAAATGGCCGGAGTTGCTTGCCTTTGAGCCCAAATCGTTTCGCAGCTTTAATACCGATGTTCTTGTCGTGCAGTTCCGTTCTTTAACAATAACAACAAAAAAGTCATTAATAACAACAGCAACAACAACAAAGCAGTTTGGGACATGCAGAAAGCCTTTTTGTTAAATCATGAAAACTGAAAGTCAGTCGATCTGCTGTTTACAACAGAGCGTTTGGTTATGTGGGCTGTCTACTATGGTGGTGCAGTGGGTGGTGTAACACGACAGGTTTCCGAAAAGTTATTTTTATTTTTAAATGAGAGAGAGAGAGAGAGAGAGAGAGAGAGAGAGAGAGAGAGAGAGAGAGAGAGAGAGAGAGAGAGAGAGAGAGAGATGGGGGGGGGAGGGGAGGGGGGTATGCCGCACAGCCAACTGTTTTTCGATCAAGTACTGAAGGACTACGTATCAAAGTACCAGTCCTTACCCGCTTTCTCCCTTTGGCGCGTCGGACGCACACCCCCTGCCCTACTCGACCGTGGCGCTCAACTGAGTCTGTCTCGGTGATGAGGTCATTAGCCTTAATGAGGCCACGCAACCCGACACGGTTAGAGTGGTGGTCCGCGCCACAAATGGGAGTAGGTGCTAAGCACGCACAGGCAGACTCGTTAAAGGCTTATACATCGCAGTCACTACAGGCTGGTGCTGTCCACTTAGGCCTACTGCCGCACGAAAGTACGTGCAGAAGAGAAAGCTGTGGCCAAGTGGGTTTGACCAAACGCAGACGGTATTTGGTTTCACAGTTCACCGTGTTGCTGAAAGCGTTTGGACTGGACTCTCTCCGCAGCGGGACTACGCATAAGACTGGACTGGACCCTCTCTTTAGCTGGAATCATCTGTCTAGCTCAGTAGTACATAGGGCCGTACTCCCTCTTCAGCCGGAGTACACATAGGACCGGACTGCCTCTTCAGTCGGAGTACACATAGGACCGGACTCCCTCTTCAGCCAGAGTACACATAGGACCGGACTCCCTCTTCAGCCGGAGTGCGCACAGAACTGGACTAGACTCCCTCTTCAGCCAGAGTACACATAGGACCGGACTCCCTCTTCAGCCGGAGTACACACAGAACTGGACTCCCTCTTCAGCAAGAGTACACATAGGACCGGACTCCCTCTTCAGCCGGAGTACACATAGGACTGGACTGGACCCCCTCTTCAGCTGGAGTACACATAGAACTGGACTGGACGCCCTTTTCAGCTGGAGTCATTTTGAGCTGGAATCATCTGTCTAGCTCAGTGGCTGGAGTACACATAGGACCGGACTCCCTCTTCAGCTGGAGTAATCTGTCTAGCTCAGTGGCTGGAGTACACATAGGACCGGACTCCCTCTTCAGCTGGAGTCATTTGTCTAGCTCAGTGCTAGTGGCTGGAGTACACATAGGATCGGACTCCCTCCAGCCGGAAGACACATAGGACCAGACTCCCACTTCAACCGGAGTATACATAGAACCGGACTCCCTCTGACGGTCCCGAAATGGGGTGCTGCGGACCCCAAAATTAAGCCCCCCCCCCCCCCCCCCCCCCCCAGCATCTCCTGTTGAGAACCCACAGCTGTGGACGGTTCCCTTTAAAGACAGGGATAGGTCAGAATATTGTCGTGCATGACTCCTTCATTGATTCTTTTGTCAGAAATTTCTTCCTCAAGATTCTAATTAAAACCTTCCTGTTTCATTCAGGTTCCTGTTTTCCAGATCCTCCTTTCACTTCTGTTATTGTACATCATAGCGATAAACCTGACATTTACTTGCGATTTGATGCATTGTGTATTGATCTTGTATCGATTTGTGAGCAGGTGTTCTTAAACTCGCCCCAAAGTGCTTTTGTCAGTTGTACGCAAGTGAAATATACATTGAGATTTCCTGTTATTAACAGTTTTGCTGTGAAACAGCTTCTTACTTGTGATTTGGTTATTTAACTGTGTCTAGCACAGAAGACTTTTGAGTGAGTAAAACAGTCCGTCCTATGGTGACTCTGCGGCCGACGGTAGTTATAATCCAAGAACTACCTCCCTCTGCTGACGGAGTTTAGAAAAGGCCGGAAACGACCGGATTCTCCTCTGCGTGCAGAATACTGAAAGGACCGGACTCCCACTGCTGGCGGGGTATTTAAAGGACCGGACTCCCTCTGCTGTCCCCGTCCCTAATAAGCCGTACGGTTTCTGTGGACGTTAAGCACCATGTTTACTTACTTTACTCTGCTGGCGGGGTACTTAAAGGACCGGACTCCCGCTGCTGGCGGGATACTTAGAAGACTGGACTCCCTCTGCTGGCGGGATACTTAAAGGACCGGACACTGTGTTTGCTGGCGGGATACTTAAAGGATCGGACTCTCGCTGCTGGCGGGATACTTAAAGGACCGGACGCTGTGCTTGCTGGTGGGATACTTAAAGGACCGAACTCCCGCTCCTGACGGGGTACTTATAGGACAGGGCTCCCACTGCCGATGGAATACTTCAAGGACCAGAGTCCCGCTGCAGGTGGAATACTCAACTTGAAAGACAGGACTCCTGCTGCAGGCAAAATACTTCAAGGACAGGACTCTCGCTGTAGGCGGAATACTTCAAGGACAGGACTACCGCTGCAGGCAAAATACTTGCAAGACCGGACTCAACGGGCGAAGTTTTTAAAGGAACGGACTTCCTTTGCAGGCAGAGTACGTAAAAGCAAAGCATCTGAAGCCCGATCCTTAGGGATTGTTTAATGAGCGGCCTTGTCCAGGACTGAGAGTAACCTGGCATGACCTTAGGCGCTGGGCTGGTCAATACTTGCTGGTTGCACGTGCTACTGCGGGTAGCCGGTGTGCCTGGCAGCGCATGTGATCACCAGCTGAGAGCTGAGAGTTTATTTCATGTGCACTCTGCGTGCCCTTTGATATCGCTGGTTTGTGGGACCATTTTATGGTTTCTGGTTTGACACGGCTTCTGCCGAATAAGAAATCTCTGTTGAAAGCAAGTAGAAAACGATGTTGGATTGGTATTGTCGTTGGTTCCGCGTCGGTGTAAAGCGAAAGGTACGTTAAAACCGGCAGTGGACTAGTCGGAAACACACGCCGTCACATGCAGACCCGCAGATAATACAGCCGAATTGTAGTTGTATCGTTTCCTGTCACCATTATCCAAATGCAGACGACAGTTAACGGTCAAACGAGCCGCCATGTTTTCGCCGGCGGACAGGAAAATGATGCAGGAAGATGACAAACTTGATGAGATGAAGGTGGTTGAAATCGATGTGGAATTCGACATCTATACTTTATCGAAGCAGAAGAGCGATTAGCTTGTCTGCTTCACCGTCTATGTCGTACTTCACTTAATTTTGGGCCTGGGAAAGGTTTGGCAGCATTGGAGTTGAACAAACCTTGAAAGCAGAAAGTAGGCCGATCTGCTTGCAATGAAAGAAACGTCAGTAATAATTATAATAATAATCAATAACTTTATGTGGCGCCCTTCTCTGGTCTACACAAACTCATTGCGCTTTACGACGTTCTCCGACATTTTCAATGTTAAATGAGAAAAATATCAAGGTAACATGTTGAGAAAAGTAATACATATATGACAACTAACAATATACAAGAAAAATTATGTACATGTGCCATTTGAGAAGCAGAAATACACAAGAAAGAAAATTATTTCATGATATTATTTCCTGCCCATAATTCCTCCCCTCCCAGCCCCCAGCCCCCTAGCCCTGCACGCACGCTCGCCAGAATGCCCACTATATCATACTCGTGACCTAAAAAAGAAAAAACAACAAAAAACTTCCACACATACGCGCGCACGTGCTCATACTGTACACGCACGCGCGCGCGCGCGCGCGCGCACACACACACACACACACACACACACACACACACACACACACACACACACCACAACACAAAACAACACAACACACGCACGCGCACGCGCACGCACGCACGCACGCACGCACGCACGCACGCACGCACGCACGCACACACACACACACACACACACACACACACACACACACACATGGGTTTTCAGTTTAGCTTTGAGAGTTTGGGTATGGGTGAAGCTCTTATGTCAGCCGGCAGCGAGTTGAAGACGATCGGAACTGTGTAGCCAAAAGAAAGTCTAACAAAACCTTTTAATAAATAACCTTTTAATAAATATTTTTAAGTTCGTCTTTGGAATTCTGAGCAGTTGAAGAACGTTGAAGTACGGAGGCAGTGCGATGCACGGTTGGTAGGTACAGAAAGAAGAAGACAGATATGGCGGAAGAGTGACGTCGAAGTGAGGGAAGGCGAGCGTTGCCTTGTACTGAATGCGGTATTTTACTGGAAGCCAATGAGGTTCTTTCAAAAGCGGTGTAACATGATCACCCTTCGACCTTTGATCAAGATTCTTAGCAGATTAGCTTAATTTGTGCAGTGCCCCACTGACGAGGAGGGGGACGATTAAAATGGCAGTGAGGAATGAAGGTGAATGGGACATGAAAGAAATCTGAAACAAGAATGACCTATAGCGTTCTAGAACAAGATCCAAACACATAAAAAGTTCAAAAGACGCTATTTATTAGGACTGAAGAGGTGAATGGAACAGGGAGACGTTTAAAGTGTTGGTCAAGAGCAAAGTTGAATGCGACAGGGAACATTTCAAGTGACACTGAGGAGTAAAAGTGAATGGGACAGGGAGACGTTTAATGTGTCAGGAGTAAAAGTGAATGGGCCATGGGCTGGAAGTGGGATTCTCACTGGGAATCCTCTGTAAGCTTACCTTGTTTGGGTATTACCGCCGAGGGAATTTGATCAGTGCCGCTGTTGGTACGTCTCGCTGCAAACAGGGGGGAGCCTAGACCGGCAGTGCATGTGGCAGTGTCTTCATTGTGTGTCGCTTGTTCCTGCGGCAGTTGGGAATGAGTCATGAACATAGGCTGAGAGGGAGGGATATTTTCAAATAATTTGTTCCACTGCTGCAGTGAATGAAAACGGTGTTGATATGACAATCAGCAGGAGACAGCGACATCTTCCCAGAGTGGCTAAATCAGCCAGCCGTGCTTACGGGGAAACTGAACCGACACGATTTCCGTGACTGCCCTCTTTTCAGTGCTACTGCTGTTTGGGAGACTCGTGCAAAATGTTTTATGACACACGTCTGCAGTTTGGGAGGCTTGTACAAAATGTTTTATGACACACGTCTGCTGTTTGGGAGACTTGTGCAAAATGTTCTGTGACACACGTCTGCTGTTTGGGAGACTTGTGCAAAATGTTTTGTGGCACACTATTGCTGTTTGGGAGACTTGTGCAAAATGTTTTATGGCACAGTACTGCTGTTTGGGAGGCTTATGCAAAATGTTTTATGACACACACTGCCCTCTTTTCAATGCTACTGCTGTTTGGGAGACACGTGCAAAATGTTTTATGACACACGTCTGCTGTTTGGGAGGCTTGTGCAAAATGTTTTATGACACACGTCTGCTGTTTGGGAGACACGTGCAAAATGTTTTATGACACACGTCTGCTGTTTGGGAGACTTGTGCAAAATGTGTTATGGCCACTACTGCTGTTTGGGAGGCTTGTGCGAAATGTTTTGTGGCACACTATTGCTGTTTGGGAGACATGTGCAAAATGTTTTATGACACACTAATGCTGTTTGGGTGGCTTGTGTAAAACGTTTTATGGCCACGAAGACAAACATATGTGCCTTCTGACCTGCGGATAGATAATAGATATAGCTTTGTAACCCAGACTGTATTGCAGTTGATCACTTTTCCAATGGTTATTCTTTTACGCTAAGGTTCAGATTGCAGTGTACACAAACGCTGGCTGGAGTGTTGACTTTACGTGTATCGATGGGGCTAGGATGGAAGAGAGACAATGAATTGTTTATGACTATAATGAAAAAGCCAGGCATCATTGTGGGTCTGATGTCAGACTACCCGCGCGCACCTGTGTGTGTGTGTGTGTGTGTGTGTGTGTGTGTGTGTGTGTGTGTGTGTGTGTGTGTGTGTGTGTGTGTGTGCGCGCGCGCGCGCGTGCGTGCGTGCGCACGCGTCTGTGGTCAGGTACTCGTCATTTCTATTTCTACATCGAGTGCACAAGTTTTCCCCAAGTTCAGTCACATCTTTTTCACTAACGTGCTGTGTCTCGGTGCACGGGCGCTGCCATGTTTGGCCTTGGTTGAGTGACTTTAGCGGTGTTGTATCGAGTTGTTTCACGCTGTCTCGCTCGAACTGGCTGTATCGCTCATAAAACCGGAAGGCTCGTTCAGCCCATTGTTCAAGGCAATACTTTATTCAGTGTCATGGGTCAGAAGGCTTGGGAATATGAACGAGTAGAGGATATAAGCTTAAAAGACAGCACGTAAATAGTGTAACTTACCTTTTTAATATAGCCCACGTCAAATTTTGCACTGGACATTCATGACAGTCCATGTACTTAACAATCCTACAACGTTGTAACTTGGTTCGATTAGAACTTGCTGAGGAATACTGTTTCATGCTGACTGAACTGTACAGTAGTTCGATGACCTTGAAATAAGGTCAGTGAAGACAAAGCTCGCAGTTTGTCAGGTTTATTGTGCAAGGAAACAGCGTCACGGTTGAAGAGCGTCCTTGCGTGGATGGACATACAGTAGCCCTCCTGGCCTGCACCTGGTGGGTTGATTTACCCAGCTGCTGCGCTGATGTTTGCAGTAACGCTGGACGCGGGCAGTACAGGTCACGCACTCTTAAAGGTTAGAAACATTTGTGACACTGGCTGGACAGCTAACACGCACACAAACTCTCTCTCTCTCTCTCTCTCTCTCTCTCTCTCTCTCTCTCTCTCTCTCTCTCTCTCTCTCTCTCTCTCTCACACACACACACACACTGTGTGACACACACACACTGTGTCACACACACACACACACACACACACACACACACACACACACACACACACACACACACACACACACACACACACACACACACACACACACACACACCCGAGCGAAGGAGAAAGATTACAGTGTTACTGGCGAAGGAGTGACGTGACAAATCGTGCAGCGAGTGAACCTTTTGGCACGTAAAACATGCCGGGGTGACAAAACGTGCAGGCAGTGCATCATATTAATTTTGACACGTTTTGTCACCATGGGGACAAAACGTGCTGAGGTGGCAACTTCTGCATGACAACTCCTGCAGCTATTGAACCGTTTGAACATGATGTGTGTGTGTGTGTGTGTGTGTGTGTGTGTGTGTGTGTGTGTGTGTGTGTGTGTGTGTGTGTGTGTGTGTGTGTGTGTGTGCGTGCGTAAGACAGACAGAAAAAAGACACAAACAGGCAGAAAAAGAGAGAGAAAATCAGACAGCGAACGAGAGGGAAAGAGAGTATAGTAATAAACTAGTACAAAAGCAGTAAAGAACAACGAAAAAATGTACAGCGATAAAAAAAATCAGCACCACTGGTGTCCAGTCGTTAAACTTCAGAAGCAGTGATTAAAATATTCTTTTCTCCGCAGAGTGCTTACAGTTCTTTTGAAAACTTGACGAAGCCATTTAGTTTTAAACCGAATGATACTGCTTTCATTTTCTTTGCTTCGCCGCGACTAAGTCAGTGATGTTATGTTACAAACATGAAAGTGCCGCACTCCCGGCTTTTGAATTAAATAGCAAGACGAGAGAGAGAATTGTGTTTCCACTTTCGAGTTAGCCAACTTCAATTACGAACCGACTTTCGACTCTACTTCTAACGCCAGTGTGTGATGAAAGCAGCTAGGCCGACACAGTGGACTAACCTATAATGAAAGAAAAAATATCGGTGGGGTTTTGTTGTCAGCAGAATGTTCAAAGTTGGCTGGGGTCAGGAGTGATGAACAAAATAAATTCGACCACAATGTCTACGTTGCCTGAAAGCAGCTGGGAAAATAATAATAACACCAAAAACGTTCTGGGCGCAGAGGCCTGTTGTGCTACAAACTTCACTATGTGCTGTATAATGAAATATTCTGACAAATGCTGATAAAAGAAAAGAAAATCAAAAACAGTCATCAGACCCACGTTTACCTTCAACCTCATCAAATCGTACCAATCATTCCAAACATATCTACAGAATATACATAACACACGATCACTCAGACTGAATAATATTTGACACAGGTCACAGAGCTACAAGCAGCCTTGTAAAGTTGTAGTCTACTCAAAGCAGCACAGAATTTCACTTTAACACCGATTCACGCGAGGATAATAAAACCACACACACATACACTGACGCACGTACGCACACACGTACACACACACACACACACACACACACACACACACACACACACACACACACACACACACACACACACACACACCCGAGCGAAGGAGAAAGATTACAGTGTTACTGGCGAAGGAGTGACGTGACAAATCGTGCAGCGAGTGAACCTTTTGGCACGTAAAACATGCCGGGGTGACAAAACGTGCAGGCAGTGCATCATATTAATTTTGACACGTTTTGTCACCATGGGGACAAAACGTGCTGAGGTGGCAACTTCTGCTGCAGCAAGGCCTTGAGGAGGGAGAGAGAGATGGTAGCACTATTATGCCCACGCTGGCGGGCGGTGTGGCATAGAACAGCAGGAACGGCCAGGAGGAAAGCAGACGAGATAGCAACAGCGGACCCAGACAGTGAAAAATCGGCACACGCATCAATATTGGAAGGCCCCAGCAGCCGGCAGAAACACTCACTCAGCCGCCGCCTCACCGCTCTGCCCTGCTGCTCGATCTGACGAGCCCAGGCAGCGTCTGTGCAAAAGACGAGGCATTTTCTCGCACAGGAAAGACGAGGCATTTTCTCGCACAGGATATGCACTGCAGTGCATCCGGCACGCTAGTGGAATCGGTTGTCATTGGAAGTGCGTGATTCTGCTACTGACTGCTCGCTCAGTGCCTGCAGACTGAACACTGAGATAGTCTAGTTCAGTGAGACAGAGTGAATCAACCGGTAACACTGCACAAAGCGCTGTGTAGTGCTTCCCGATTCCAGAGGACTACCCACGTCTTCACGGCAATCGCCGTGACGCGACGTGAATTATTTTCATTTGTGTATTGGTGACAGGCTGCCTACGGCTTTGCTTCTTCGGTTGCTGTTTCTGGAGCACTGATAGTGTCACGTACTTTGCAGTGCAACAACGCCGGAAGTGTCAGTTTGTTCATGCAGGTGAGTAAAAACTAAACAAAACATTCTCATGTCGATGTCATCAGAAATAGTCTTCGTCGGTTTAGTGGCCGGGCTTTTTGACAGGCTTAGTGTCGGGTTAATTTCTGTTGTTGTTTTTTTGTTTTGTTTTTCCGATTCAGTGTGTTCTTCTATTGGTTTGCCGTCGTACCAGCTGGATTTTTTATTTATTTATAATTTCCCAAGTTCTTACAACCGTGTGTACATGTCGCGCCACGGGCGCGCGTTCATGGCTGCTGGTTGTCCGGGCTGCGCGCGCGGCGCGCGCTTGTGTGTGTGTGTGTGTGTGTGCGCGCGCGCGTGCGTGCGTGCGTGTGCGTGCGTGCGTGCGTGCGTGCGTGCTTGTGTGTGTGTGTGTGTGTGTGTGTGTGTGTGTGTGTGTGTGTGTGTGTGTGTGTGTGTGTGTGTGGAGGGGGCGGGGGGGGGGGGGGGGGGCGCATTGTGTGACGAGAGCCGCCATAGTGTTGTGGTTAATGCCTCGGAGTGCAGATCGAAAGGTCATGAGTTTGAATCTCATCAGTCAGGTGGGGGTTTCAGCCTTGACTGGCTCCTACCCAGTGTTGTAAGTGTCTTGGGCCCTTTGGAGTGTCTGGAATCGATCCACCACTTTTGAGCGTGCTTGCAGAAATCACCTAACCAACACGGCATGTGCCATGGTTCCCGAGACGCATTATGACAGTAAACATTGTCTGCAACCCTGTCAGCTGAAGCAGTATGGGCCTACCAGTACCGCAGCATATATATATATAATTTAGAACCATCTTAAACATATATTAAACAGGGACTTGCGGCGGAGGAAGGTGCTGAGTGGAAAACATGACAGGTCTACTGTTTTGGAAAAATAAATGATTTGAGGTTAGATTTGAGTGAGTCCAGAGTGGGTTTGTTTCGGAGAGGAAATGGTAAGTCATATTCCATGTATAGGGGCCGAAGACAGGGACCAAGAGTGCAAAGTCTGGTAGAACGTAGCTCACTTTCTGTGGCCGGCTCATCGTGCCCTGCTGTCGCTTTGGCTCGGTCTCGATGATGCTCCTACCACCTTCCTTTCCCAGAACGGTCCTGATCTCGGTCTCCAACGTCAGGACCAGTGATATAGGCGTGATGTCTGTTTGCTCGAGATAAAGGGAGTACCAAACATGGCGCGCAGCGTAAGGGCATAGTAGATGGAGTTGTGCAAGGCATCAGTGGACACCATTGAAGGGACTCGGCAGATGCACGTAGTCCTGTTCGGCTGGAAGACCTCCCGCGATCTCACGTCTCTTCCTGTGGGCCACAGGGCACGATGCGGCATGGACATGAGAAATGGCGTGGCGGAGAAGTGATGGGATGAGCGATGCGCGAGCAGCGCCACTAAAGCCCGCTTGGTTGCCGCCGGAAAGCTAGTTCCACATGAATCAGACCAAGAAAACAACAACAACAACAACAAAAACACCTTTTTTGCAGAGACGACGAGCTATCCAAATGGGGATGGGAAATGATTGAGGACAAACGCGGAAACTGGCTGTGACTGAATAACTATGGAACTTCTGGGAGGTACTGTGATGAAATTATATTAACTCTGACACGGAAATTCCGTGATAGAGAAAAGTCCGGTGACTGGGGTTTGGGACATTTGGGACGGCGACTAGGATGTGGAACAATGGGGAGGCTGACTGGGGTGTGGAACACTGGGGACCGTGACTGGGGTGTGGAACACTGGGGACGGTGACTGGGGTGTGGAACACTGGGGACGGTGACTGGGGTGTGGTTTCTGAAGGACGACTTGTGGTTGAAACTGAACGTGCAGATGTCACACGGAAACGGAAGCTGCCATATATGTGACCTGTCAAACTGATAGCAGATTGCAGAAAGCAAGCAATTGGGGCGCTGGACAACGCAGGGCTTGCAAAGCTTTAGTACAGTTTGTTTTGTGTAACAACGATTAGATGTTAGTTCGGTCTTTTTTGAGGGTTGGGAGCTTTTGCTGTTGTCTTTGTAAAGCGTTTCTGCCGTTCTTCCTGTTGATTTTCATGGTCCATGGTTTGGAATATTTTTTAAAGATCCAAACGCATGAAAGGTTAAAAAGAACGCTTATTTAATGACAAAAACAACGTGTGAATTTCCGGGGTAAGCCCCTCTTTTTTAAATAATAAAAAATTGTTATGTACGTTATCCACGCCCTGAGCGCTCACATGATACATATTAACCTAAATACAGTATCCTGTACACACGTAGAGCACAGTCCTACCAAAATAATTTACACAAAGTATTATATGGAAACACACACACACACACACACAGTGATTATAGCAGAAATTGGTATTATTTGGGAAATACTGTGAGGTCTTGTGGGAGTGAATTCCAAATATGGGCCCAAAGCAAGAGAAAGTGCGAAAGCCATGAGACTTGCGTTTATATTGCTGGATTTTCAGCATGTGGGTATCAGAAGAAGAGCGTAGTGTACGAGATGGACTTTAAGCGACAAAACAACACAACTTTAACGGGTGAAAAATCGTTAAACGGTGATTTCTTATTTTTTATTTTTTAAATAAGCTCTAAAAATGTTTGGACCTTATTTTAGAACGCCAGCAATCATCCATGTTTTTGTTTGTTTGTTGGTGTTTTTTGTTTTGTTTTTGTTTTGTTTTGGTCTTCTTCTGTCCTGATGCAGAAATGGAACCTCACTCTTCAGATGCTTCAGATTTGATTGACGTCTGCACCTTCCCCGAAGAAAAAACAGCAAATAATCAAAACTAATCATCACAGCCTGGCTTCAATAGAGTTTCGAACGAAGCACAAGTCCGGCGTTGAGAACATAGGCGACGTGCCGTGCATACGGAATCAATGACGGTTCTACACATAAAGGGATGGGGACGGGTGGGTGTGTTGTCCCTAGATCCAGGGCAGTGCACCTCATGGGCTGCTTGTTCACCAGACAGTAGTAATCTCATTGGTCGAGGTGGGAAGTGGACGAGGTGATGTCTTGCGTGCCCACCCACCGGTATCTGCCCGTCACCGACAAAGATTTATGTCTGCAGTCACCACGACGGTGGGCGGATGCAGTCTGTGTGAATCACACCGCCACAGAATGACGGTCGCCTTTTTGCTACCTCGTGGTCAGAAAACTCATGAAATGGAGGTATTAAATATCTGGGAAATTTATGAAATAATAATAATAATAGATAACTTTTGTATAGCGCAATCCACTGGTGTACCCAAACTCACTGCGCTTTACAACATTCTCCAACATTTTCTAAGTTTCACAAACATAATACTAATACTGTTAATTATGACAACTAACAATGTATAATATACAAGTACATGTGCCATATGAGAAGCAGCAATATTTAAAGAAAATGAATCATTATATTATTACCCATCCTTAATTCCATCTCTCCCAGTCCCCAACCTGCCCCCAACTGACACACACGCACACACACGCACACACACACACACACACACACACACACACACACACACACACACACACACACACACACACACACACATATGAAACAGGTAGCGGTTGGCATGTACAGATCAATCAGAAGGCTGGGCAGAAGAAATGCGTTTTTAGGTTATCTTTGAAAGTTGGGAGGGAGGGAGAAGCTCTCAGGTCGGTCGGCAGCGAGTTCCAGACAGTCGGAGCAATGTAACCAAAAGAACGTTCGCAGAAGGTTTTCAGGTTTGTTTTTGGAATTTTGAGCAGTCTTTCTGTCGAAGAACGAAGGGAGCGCGATGGTAATATCGTGCAGAGCGAAGAAGACAGGTATGACGGAAGAGTGCCGTCAAAGTGACGGAAAGCGAGCGTTGCGAGCTTGTACTGAATGCGGTATTTTACTGGGAGCCAATGGAGTTCTTTCAAAAACGGTATGACATGATCACGCTTCGATTTTTTCAAGATGAGCCGTCCGGCGTTGTTCTGGATCTTTTGTGTGCGCGCGACTGGTTCATCGGCTACTCCTGCGAAAGTAGCATTGCAGTAGTCCAATCTTGACGTGATCATAGACGCAACGAGCTTTTCTGTAGAACTGTTAGAGAGGAACGGACGGATAGAGGCGAGAAATGTAGTGCTGCAAAGGCTACTGATTGTTGTTTCATTGACAGTGTTTGGTCAAGATGCACACCAAGGTACGTAACGGTGGTCTGAAAAGGAATGCAACTTCCACCTGTATCTGCAGACTCGCAGCCGACTGAACTGATACGCACTGATGAACCTACAAGCACCATCTCAGTTTTTTCTGTGTTAAGCTTCAGTTTGTTGCTTTGCATCCATGACAAAGTATCGCTTATACAGGACTGAATATTGGACTGAGCAGAAGTGAAATCGCTAGGTGGTGCACTGTCAGAGATTTCTGTGTCATCAGCGTACTTGTGATAGTCACAGTTGTGACATGCTATGACATCAGGGGTTGTGAATACAGGGTGAATAGTACAGGTCCGAGGACCGATCCCTGAGGAACACCAAAGACAAGGGGTATTGGTGTGGACATCAAACCGTCAACCACAACAGGCTGCGTCCTATCACTTAGGTATGACTCGAACCAAGACAGCGCTACTCCCGAGATTCCGAAAGTGCTCTCAAGTCGTCTTAATAGGATGGCATGGTCAAGGGTGTCAAAAGCAGCACTCAGATCCAACAGGTCAAGTATTGACACAAGTTTCTGATCAGACTTTGTAAGGAGGCCTTCTAATACACTCAAAACAGCAGTTTCGGTACTGTGATATTTTCTGTACGCAGACTGTCGAATTTCGAGTGAGCAGTTTGCGCACAGACGAGACTGCAGTTGAAGACTACCCTCTCTAGTATCTTCGAAGCGAATGGGAGATTTGAGACTGGTCTGACATTTCTTAAATCATTAGCATCAAGACCCTGTTTCTTCAGTATGGGTGTCACAAGAGCCTGCTTTAACCCAGATGGGACAGTGCCTGTAACCTCTGGGCAGTTTATGGAGTGACTCCAGTTTCTAGAAATGTCATGAACTTCCCAAAATGGGAGCCCTGTATTGAAAACAACAACAACAGACTAGGTAGTTTAGTTCTCTTTTCGAGCCGGCTTGGCCGGTCCATGAACTATATCACTACCATATATATATACTATGGTCGGAGTGAAAATACAGCAGCAGGTATAACTGTCAGTGGCGTAGGCGTCTTTATTTATTTATTTTAAAAAAATAATGAATTCAGTCCTCACTTCCGTTTTGTTTTTGCTTTACGTTATTGCCTCCCCCCGCCCCCCTCAAAAAACAACGACAACAAACAAAAAACGACGACGACGACGACAACAACAACAAAACAACGCCCCCCCCCCCCCCCCCAAAAAAAAAAAAAAAAAAAAAATGTATATATAAAAAATAACAGGTACAGTCAACTTCAGTCAACAGTTACAGTCCCCACATATACAGTTGTAGCGGACACATTTGACAAGAGAAACAGACAAACAAGTAACAAGTATTGGCATATCGATACAGTTCAGATCACGAGCACGATCTTAAGCAAAAACTCGTTTTTCGTTTGTTGTTGTTTTTTCTTCTGTTTTTATGTTTGTTTGTTTGTTTTTTGTTTTGTTTGTTTTTCATTGTTGCCAAGCACATCAGTGTGGAGCGTTTATTCAGAAACATTCATCCATTATGACATATCCCTCTCGCTTTTCGCCCTGATATAACCGCAATCGTTGACTGGGCGTAAAACACCAAATTACTTACTTACCTTCTTTCTCACTCATTCACGACACGCGGATTTATATGATCCCCCCTCCTCCCTCCCCCCCCCCCCTCACTTGTATGTACATCGTGCACTATCCCTCTTCCCCTTGGTCACAGTATACACATTTTCGTGTGTAAGCTTTGTCACATTTAAACGTATCTGAGCCTGAGCTGATTTTCAAGTATCACGGACAGTGGAAAGAAGGCGTTAGCCTTTTTGTACATACTTCTACACATTTTCGCTATTAATATAATATGATCTATTCCTTTAGTTTTGACCTTCCGATAATGACGCTGTTTTATTATGCCGAACAAAACATTAACAACAGTTAAATGGGTCTGAATGTTGAAAGTAATTAAACTGTATTGTTCAGTGTAATTCAAAACTTTCTGTATCGTCGGGCAGTCGAAAAAGAAGTGTTCAATGTAATCTGCTGCATCATTACAATATGAGCACCTTTGATTATCTCTCACTTTCATCTTGCAAAGTAATACGTTTGTGAGATAAATATTATGCAAAATGTTCCACTGTAGAACCCGTAGCCTTGTTTCTTTCGTTACTAATGATAACATTGAATATATGTGTTTGTCTTTTTCATATCCAAATTTCCTGCTCCAGAAGCCATTTGCACACAAGACGGAATCGTGCGTAGAAATAAGCGCCTTTATTTTTCTGTTACAAAAAAGTGGCAAGTCTGACAACTCGGTGTGTACTGTATCGCAAACATTATGACTGTGTACAAACATGTAAACAGCCACTCTCACGACAGTTCGGCTCGGTGATTTCTCTACTTGTCACGTATGTCCTGAAATGTTTTGAATCCACAAGGTCCCATAATGTCTTTTACATACAGTATTTTCCCAGTAATCCGATCCGTAAACAAGAGTACATTTCCTTGATGCTTAATGTGGCTGTTGTTCCATAACACAGGCATAGAATGGTCGTGGCAGTTCAAGTCTAGCAACTTTTTTCACACAAGGTTGCTAAAGGTGAGAGGTAGTCAGCTGCAACCCTTTAAAAGCATGACTTCTCAGATTCTGTCGACTCGTCATTACTGTGGCGCTGTGGGCGAGTCTTCATCAGAGTCACACTGAAACCCACATCCAGTCTGGTACTCACGGAGAGTCCAATCAGTCCTTTACATTGCCTCAGTGGTGTGTGTGTGTGTGTTGTGTGTGTGTGTGTGTGTGTGTGTGTGTGTGTGTGTGTGTGTGTGTGTACACGCGTGAGCGTGTGTGTGTGTGTGTGCGCGCGCGCGCGCGTGCGTGCGTGAGCGTATGTGTGTGTGTGTGTGTGTGTGGGTGGGTGGGTGGGGTAGTAGAGACAGAATCCGAGGACCTCACAGACACGTTAATGATGTCATGTGTCCGCGCAAAACCATTGGTCTTTCGTCATCATTATCTGATCACTAGCAGTTTAGTGCTGTTCAAGCTCATAGTAATGAACCAGATCTGTATACTCCTTAATAATTGCGTTTATTTCAGTAAGGCGATATCTCACCGACAAGGGTGAGCACACGCCGCTTTACATGATGAACGTGAAAACCCGGAAATAACACCACACTTAAACACACACCGGCTCATACATATACACACACACACTCGCACCCACAATACATGCACACTGGTGCACACTGAGAAGGAATGTAACGGTGATGAGAAGGGGTAGGGCAAAAGGAAGAATAATTTTAGAGATGAATTTTTAAAGCATGGATGTCAGATGGTAGACGGATGTCAGAAGAGAGAGAACTCCATTGCTTTGGAGCACAGTAAGAGAAAGAGCGTTGGCCAAAGCTTTTAGTTTTAACGTTGGGGATGCACACATTGTGCATAGGAAAAGCCGTCTGAGCTAACTCTAGGTCACTGCGTACACCTGAACAAAGAAATGCCGCGAGCATCCAGTGGTTCTTGCTGCAAAACACACACACACACACACACACACACACACACACACACACACACACACACACACACACACACACACACACACACACACACACACACACACACACATCAATAAGTAAATTGACGTGCTGGATCCTACGCATGGGAGATGTGATTTTTTTTAATTAATTGCAGACTTTAGCATTTTGCTTTTAAAGTTTTACTGATGCGTACCATGGCCCCGTTGTGCGAAGAACAGTTTATGAAGCATTACATCGCCAGCTAGCAAAACAGCGGTGAAGAACGCTTGTGACGGGTGTGAATAATTCAGTACATCAGGTTTTTGCAATGTCGGACTGCCCTGTCTTCTCTACATGTTTTTGAGCTGTGAGACTCAGATGAACGGTGTGTGTGTGTGTGTGTGTGTGTGTGTGTGTGTGTGTGTGTGTGTGTGTGTGTGTGTGTGTGTGTGTGTGTGTGTGTGTGTGTGTGTGCATGCGTGCGTGCGTGCCTGTGAGTGTGTGCATGCGTGCGTGCCTGTGAGTGTGTAGGGTGAATGGGTGTGTAGGGGGGGGGGAGTGTGTGTGTGTGCGCCCGCGCGCGCGCGTGTGTGTGTGTGTGTTTGTGTGTGTGTGTGTGTTTGTGTTTGTGTGTGTGTGCATGCGTGCGTGCCTGTGAGTGTGTGCATGCGTGCGTGCCTGTGAGTGTGTAGGGTGAGTGTGTGTGGGGGGGGGGACGTGGGGGGGGGGGGGGGGGCAGGCAGTTGTTTTCCTTGCCAGATGGTGTCGTGCATGTGTTATCCGTTAATGTGTGGGATCCCGGTACAGAGCAGGACAATCCACATTCCACTGAGCCCTGTCCACCAGTCATTTACATTCAGTCCCTTACCCACGTGTCGCCGCTGAAGAATATAATGCAATCCTCCCATGGGTCCACACGATGGCGACCTGAGGGGCGGCAGCGTGGAGTGTGGGTCCACACTGACAAAGGTCCATCGCGATCTCCCGTTGCGACGCACGTGCTTTATTGTGACGAGCCACACATTTACTGGATTATTGAAATTTCCATGGAAGACTGATATGTATGGTATTGGAGGCTGCAAATAACACCTTGAAATGCTCGATAGCTGCCCAGAAAATACGCGCTATCTTTTTCTCGTGGAATCGTTCAGCGATGCTCAACGAGTTTTATTTCCTTGTAAAGCAGCACTGAAGCAAAGCAAACACATGGAACGCCATTCTTTATCCCTCATCATGGCTTTTCATTTCTCCTCACGGTAGCAGAGCTGTACTGCCTGGAGACTGTTGGGTCCACAAAACGTGTTTACCCATGGTTGCCGAGCACGTCTGGGTGTGTTTAGCCCAGGGGTCTGGCTTTTCATTGATGCCAGAACCAGTGCCAGATTATGCCTCGCCTGCAGCTCTGACACTTTTCGTTTGAAAGTTAGCCTTTGGCTATGGGGTGGACAAGGGCCGGATCGGACGAGACTAGAGTGGCCGGATCAAATCAGTGTAGTTTTAATTTAAATAACTTGCCCGGGTTGATATTTTGCTCATGCCTCACTAATTTTAGTTAATGGGGTTTTAGAGATGTAGCTATTGTGAGTGCAAATGACAAGTCGTGTATGTTTTGATTAATGTAGTCGTTAGCCGCGGTAGAGTCTCCTTTGTTCTACACTGATAAGAGCGCGTGCGCGCACGCGCGTATGTGTGTTATTAGTGCCAGGTGATACCTCAGAAAAACATGGTCCAATCAGCGTTACATTAGTTACGCTATTTGGAACGCAAGTCTGTGGTCTTTGATTACGTGTGATTAGTTTCGGTCACCAAGGCCGCGTGCGTGCTCCACTTTTATTCGAGAGGCACTGGTCTGGTTGGCCATGTATAGTCTAATACTATGACAAAAGGTGAATTTGGGATAATACTGAAGAATTCAGAACATTGACACCCGATGGCATGAATTGTACCATTTATACGACGTGTTTGCAAACAATACGTGCACTTCTTGAAGGCTTCGCGCGCGCTGGCTTCCGCGGATGCCAAGAGGGTTAATTGCCAGTCTCCCGTGCCGAGAACCCAGAGCTATCCAAAGTTGTTGTTTTTGTTGTTCCAAGTCTGGAGTATAGTTGTGCGTGCTTTGCCGCTACTGACAGGAACCCTGCCATATAATTTCTGCCTTTCTGCCCATTCAACTTCATTTTCTGTCTGTGTATCTCTGTAGGTGGTGTGCTGACTAGCGGTGCGGAGGCGGTGGGCAGCGGGCAAAAACTGAAAACAGAAAATATGACTGCGGCTGCGCACGGCGGCATTGGCATAAATCGCTGCTAGGAGCGGCAACATTACACACCACCGCCGCAGCATTGCATAAGAAGAACTAGGCATTCGTATTTTCTATGGCCCCAATTTTTCCGTTGATGCTGCCGCAGTGCCAGTATAGAATCTCGCCCTTCCTTAGCCAGCCGAGACCCCCTGCCCCTCAGTGTAGAAGTCCTCATCTGATTCTTCTATATAAGTTTTACAGATAGAGGAGTTGTGTGGGGCGTACGGGCGATTTTCGTGGCTGATGTGTTTGCTCAAACAATTCATCAGCAACGAACCACTCGACTTTTTTGTTTTTTGTTTTTGTTTTTTTGGTCTGTTTCTTGTGATATTGAATCTTGCTACGCAACATGCTCGATACAAGAGGGAGCATCTCTCTCTCTCTCTCTCTCTCTCTCTCTCTCTCTCTCTCTCTCTCTCTCTCTCTCTCTCTCTCTCTCTCTCTCTCTCTCTCTCGCTCTCTCTCCCTATGACGTTTGAACAGATTTATCTGTTCTGCAGAACAAAACTTATGTATTAGATTTAGGTATGCGAAATCGTCTACCAGATGGAAGAAGCTCATAATGTTTAGCAAAGACATGGCTGTTGTCATCTGCAATCACCCTAGCCTTTCGTACCACAAGACATTCATACAACTGACTTAAGTGTTCTTGTCTTTCACTTTATTCAGGACATTTTTGCTTTTCACATTCAAGCCTCCAAACCAGCGCAGGAACGAAAATGTTAAAATTGGTTCAATATGACTCCGGTAGAAAGTGCGTAAAACAGCAGCACTGACATTAAGAGAGCTTAGCTTTTGAAGGCAAAATATTCTTGGCTGACATCTTTTGTGAATAAAGTCAGTGTTTTTTGTTAAAATTCAGCTTGTTGTCTAAGACTGTTCCTAGATATTTGTGAGTACAGATATCTAGGAACAGTCTTAGACAACAAGCTGAAAGTCACTCTTTCAACTTTCACACCATCCATAAAGAGATCTGGAATGACAGTCGGAGCTTTTCTAAAATCAATCAGCAATTCCTTTGTTTTCTTTACATTCAAGTCAAGGGAATTATCCCTGCACCAGTTAATGAACCTTTCAACTTCAGTAAAATAAACAGAATCTGAGTCGGAAAGATTTTCCATTGCAGAATCGTCAGAGTATTTTATGATTGGTGTTTTGTCAGTGCCTGTGCAGTCATTCGTATAGAGTGTAAAAAGAATAGGAGATAGGACAGTGCCTTGTGGAGAGCCGGTGGAAATAGGGCAGGAAGACGAGGGTACAGTTTGGTGAAGAACTGTTTGAGAACGATTGACAAGAAAGTCGACAATCCAGAGAATTAATCTTGGATTAACGTCGAGTTTCAAAGTTTGCTTGCCATAAACTGTGGTTGTAAGGCAGAAGAAAAGTCGATGAAAAGAATTCGGACAAATGAACCTGGTTTTTCAAGATTACCATTGCACAAACTGGCATTGTGCAAAAGAGTGAGTGTTGCGTCTTCGGTGCTTCTGTTGTGCTTGTACGCAAACTGGTATGGGTCTAAATGGGGCTTCGTGCTTTTCATGAGTTGGTGGAGGATGATACGTTCAAAACGCTTCATTACAATAGATGTCAGAGCAATCGGACGATAATCGTTTAAACAAGATTTTTTTTTTATTGATTTTTTTTTTAGCAAAGGACAGATTACAGAGGTTTTCCAAGTAAAGGGTACAGTGTTTTCTTTCAGACACCACGTGAACAACTGACTGAAAACAACAGAAAGCTGGGAAGCGCACGATTTCAAGTTTTCCACATGTTTTGTAAGGACCAATTATTTTCCTGATGTTAAGCTTCAGAAAAATGCCCTCAGCGATCTTGGTGTCAATCTTAAATCTTCAGCATCATCCACCACCTTTTCCTGTATTTCTGATCTGATCTGGGCTTGTTCAGTTCTGAAGTCTTGAGTGTCAAATCGGCAATAAAAGTCATTCAGTTCATCTGAGCGCTCCTTTTGTTTGAACTGTTTAATTTAGGCTTGGGGTGTCCAGCTAGTGTTTTAAGACCCTTCCATGCGTCACGCGTATTGCCAGTTTGAAACTGAAATTCTATTTTTTCTTTGTACTGTTTCTTTGCTTCTCTGATTTCCTTTCTGAATTTACTTTGAACACGTTTCCGTTCAGTCTGGTCTTTAGCCTGAAAAGTAATCTTTTCGTTGAGAGTATGTGTTTTTTCAAGGATTTTGACACCCACGGCTTGTTATTTGGGTAAATTTTGACTGTTTTCTTTGGAATTATTATATCTTCACAGACTGTTATATGATCAGATATGACATCAGTGGCATGGTGAATTTATCGCAAGTCTAAAAACATGTCCCAATCTGTATAATCAAAACAATCTTGCAGCTAATCGACACTGTCACTCGACCAGACTTTTACATCTTTCTTCACAACTTGTTCTGTTTGTATCTTGGGTCTGTAAGTTGGAATAAGGTGAATGGTACTGTGGTCAGATGTTCTAAAGGCGGGAGAGAAATAGATTTATAAGCATCAGAAATATTGCCGCAGCAAAGATCAAGTGTTTTGTTCAGTCGGTTTGGGCAATTTATACTGATAAGGTGATTGTTGGTAAAATGGTAGTGGTGGTTGTTGGTAAATGGTAGTAGTCATGGTTGGTAAAGTGGTAGTGGTGATTGCTGGTAAATGGTAGTGGCTATGGTTGGTAAAGTGGTAGTGGTGATTGTTGGTAAATGGTAGTAGTCATGGTTGGTAAAGTGGTAGTGGTGATTGCTGGTAAATGGTAGTGGTCATGGTTGGTAAAGTGGTAGTGGTGATTGTTGGCAAATGGTAGTAGTCATGGTTGGTGAAGTGGTAGTGGTGATTGTTGGTAAATGGTAGTGGTCATGGTTGGTAAAGTGGTAGTGGTGATTGTTGGTAAATGGTAGTAGTCATGGTTGGTGAAGTGGTAGTGGTGATTGTTGGTAAATGGTAGTGGTCATGGTTGGTGAAGTGGTAGTGGTGATTGCTGGTAAATGGTAGTGGTCATGGTTGGTGAAGTGGTAGTGGTGATTGTTGGTAAATGGTAGTGGTCATGGTTGGTAAGTGGTAGTGGTGAGTATATGACCTTCACGGCTGACTGCGCCACGTAGTATTTCTAGTCACAGTTAACTGTACTGGAACCGATTGTGACTAACTATAATCCGTAATATTTCACAGGTGAAACTCATATTTGATTTAGCTTAGACAGTGCTTACTTTATCGATTTCAAGCGGCGTGCAGAGTCGAGGCTTTCCGGTTTCTTTTTAACTGGATGGAAATACCTGCCTGGGGAAATACCTGCCTATGACAGCCGGCTAGGAACCGCTCTTTCAGGTGTGTTTTTGTTGTTGTAGTTTTTGTTGGGGGGGGGGGGGGGGGGTGCCGGAGGCGACGATTATTATCGAACATTTGCACGCATCATTTCTGCATATCTCGCGCTTACGTGAGAGTGCATATTTTGGGAGAAGCCGCCTTTGTGGCCGGTTTGCCTCCTTGCCCAACAAGAACACGATGGGGATGGTAGCGGGTTATTTGACGAGTACACAGTGTCTTTCGTCGTTGGGTTAACAGCTTCATTGACCAGTACATGAAAAGTGTATCTTCTGCAACAGTCTCGACCTCTACCCGGAAAATGTCATCGGCAACATCCTTGACCAGGGTCAGGAGAGTTTGTGTTTAACCAGCATCATTGACCAGTGGGTCTGACCAGCGTCCTTGACCATTGTCTTTGACCAACATCCTGGACCAGTGGGTTTTTAGCAGCATCCTTGAACAGTGTGTCTGACAAGCATCCTTGAACAGTGGGTCTTTAACCAGCATCCTTGACTAGTACCCGGAGAGGGTGTCATTGGCAACGTTCGTGACCATTGTGTCTTTTAGCAACATCGAGCACCCGGAAGTTGTCTTCAAACAACGTCCCTGACCAGATGTTTCTTTGACCATCGTCCTTGACCGGAGAGTGTGTTTATCAACATCAGTGAAGCGTTGCCGCCCTCATGCAGTTTGGGTGATGTGCATGTGTTTTATCTGGTTGATGTGTAGATTCTTTTTGCGACCAACGTAATTCAAGCCGGGGGCTTTTAATTTCGCTGTTCAGTGGCGTGCTGATGGCTTGCTGTCAGAGAGGTGGGGACTGATCGATTGCCTGCCCATCCACGCATGTACATGCATCGACAGCTCCACCTGACCCCTCTCCCTTCTTCCCAGACAACAAAACTCTACCCCCACCTGTGGTCAGACCGTCAGCCAGTAGTCCCAGCAGACTGTCCGCGTGTCCACAGTCAAACTGTCTGTCTGTCCACTGTCAGACTGTAGGTCTGTCCACTGTCGGCCTGTCCGCTGTCAGAGTGTGGCCTGTCCGCTGTCAGACTGTCGGCCTGTCCGCTGTCAGACTGTCGGCCTGTCCGCTGTCAGACTGTGCCAGCAGCTGTGTGGCACGGGCGGGTGGAAGAGCCAGGCAGTGGGCGAGGAGAGAGTGTGGAACGCAGTGAGTGGGCAGCGGCGGACTGCAGCACTACACTACAGTGATTCTGCCCCACCCAACTCCCTGTGCCCACGACTAGCACTGTGCAGGATCAATCAGTGGTCGGGTTCTCATCATCCTCGTGCAGTCATAGTTAATGCTAACAAACAGGTGAGTAACTGCGTTTAGCTCTTTAATTCGCACTTGCAATTGTTATGAGTATATGTTCTCCTCCCTACTGCCGGGCCTTGCCGCTTCTGCAGGGCCGGAGTGCCAGTGACCAGCAGTGCCACACAATCTACCAACTTTAAAAGTCAGTAAATGCTCTCCAGCAGTGATATCGCTTTGATTTATAAACGGAACATGTACACATGCAGAAAAGTCTTTTAAAAATGACACGCGACTCAAACCTGGCTGTATTAGTCTCTGATGTATTATTGGAGAGCATCTCATCTCGTGGTGTCTTCTGTCGTGACCCAGTTCGTGAGGCCTCTGGTCCCAGTGTATAGAAGGCAGTAGTGTCGCATGGTGGCGCTAATAACCTGTGGCTTTACTTCTAGGACCCTGACTGTTCACGGCTACTTTATGTTTTCTGCACTAAGATGATTGATGGTTTAAAACGACCAACTCAGTGCACATTTCTGGAATAATTATCCCCTAAAGGCGCTGTTGCGTGAGAGAAAAGGGGTGGGGCGAGGAAACCGGATTACGAGCTCCATATCGGTCTTCTTTAAAAGAGACGGGTAAGCCGAAGCGGATTGGTGGAGTACGTAACCCCTTTAAAGACCGCAGGTTACTGTAACAGGCATACCTTTTTGGCTCACCTTTTCCTTTAAGAGCTCGCTTTGGTTTGTGGACACAGTTTTGTGACTTAGCCTCACAATGAAACATTAAAACAGTCCACTCAGCTGTCCATCTTAATGGAGAATGGTCATAGTACAGACTAATTGGGTGGTGATGTAGACGGTGAAGGTAGACTGCGAGGCAGTTGCCCAACATAAAACTCAGCTGTCCATCTTAATGGAGAATGGTCATAGTACAGACTAATTGGATGGTGACGGTAGACGGTGAAGGTAGACTGCGAGGCAGTTGCCCTCCCGACCACCACCGCGTTGGCTTTCGATCCCCGCCAGTACTTCTCCGGGGGCGACCCGGCTTCATAGAATTGCCCTTCGTGGGACACAGATGTGCACAGATGTTACTGAACTGAGGCTAGCAACAACTATTCCTGGCAAACCAGTTCCGATGTGACCTTGCTGCCAGGAGCCAGTTTGCCGTGTTGTGGTGGCGGGTTGTTGTGTAGAGCGGTGTGTAGTAACAGGTTGATTCCCTTCCCGACACTGTGGCTGCACGGGGCTGGCGGCATGCAGCTTCCCTGGCGTGAGACAGAGTGGAAGCAGTCAGTGTGTCTGTCGTTTCGTCCTTGTGCTATCCATTTCCAATGTGTCTGTGGACCGTTTGTGTGTGTGTGTGTGTGTGTGTGTGTGCGTGTGCGTGCGTGCGTGCGTGCGTGCGTGCGTGCGTGCGTGCGTGCGTGCGTGCGTGCGTGCGTGCGTGCGTGCGTGTGTGTGTGTGTGTGCCGCGTGTGTGTGCCGCGTGTGGCAGTTTGTGGAAATGACAGAGAATCGTTGGGCATGTCCACGATGGAGGTATTTTCTTCCTGCCTGTCCATTTTTTTGTTTGATTACCCAATCTTAGTTCAGATTTTAGAATTATATATACAGAAATGACAAGAGACGGGAGAGAGATTGTTTTTATCTGGGTTCCCGGCCATGTTTGCATTAGGGGAAATTCGGCTGCAGATTCTGCAGCTCGGTTGAGCTCATCCCATTTTCAGACCCGAAATCACGCACAAATAAATATATATTAGAAATGTGGCAGTCTGAGTGGGATGTGTTCCCGGAAAATAAATTGCATAAGATATTCCCAGTGTTAAAAGAATGTATTGTTTGTCCGAGGACAAACAGAAACGAAGAGACTGTGATGGCCCGATTGCATATTGGCCATTCTTTTATTACTCATTCCTTTTTATTGAAGGGTGAGGAACCGCCAGTGTGCATCGGATGTGATAAGCGTTTTACCATAGAGCATATTTTACTTACTTGTTCGGATTTTATTGAAACAAGAGAGAGCCACTTCACAGCTAAATTTGAGATAATTTTTAGTTATGTTTGTGTTATTCACCTTTTAAGCATGGTTTTAAAACTATATATACCAATTTTAAGACGTACATACTATTAAAAATTAATATATAAAGTCAGATGTGTATCGCCCTGATATATACCGTACTGGTTGACTGGGCGTAAAACACCAACTTACTTACTCCCCCCCCCCACCCCCCCAATTTTGCCATTAACAAAAAGTTGTATTGTTTTGGAATTATTCAGCGTCCCCCAACCCCTTCTCTGTCTGTCTCTGAGCGCGCGAGAGAGAGCCAGTTTAAAACGCAAGCTGGATAAAGTAAATAAGTAAAAAAATAAGAAACGTTAATAACTACAATTATTTTTGTGTTCGTTAGATTACCACTACCACCACCACCCGCCACACACACACACACACACACACACACACACACACACACACACACACACACACACACACACACACACACACACACACACACTCGTTCGTGCACAATTAAGATCGGGTGTCTGTACATTCGCCTGAGGAGGCGGAAGTGGTGCAGACAACCAAACAAAAGCACAACCTGTCACTGTACTCCTTGAGCAAATCAGTCCCCTCTGTGCAAGACAATTGATGCCTGTGGGTCATGTGGCTAAGTCTGACAGATGAAAGCCACAGCCTTGGAAGCAACGGAGATAGATATACGACATCTCAAAATGCACAGATGCGAAGATGCAATGGTGACAGGTATATGACATCTCAAAGTACACAGATTTGAGGATGCAACAGAGGCAGGTGTACGACATCTCAGAGTGCACAAATGTGAGGATGCAACAGAGACAGGTGTACGACGTCTCAAAGTGCACAGATTTGAGGCTGCAACAGAGACAGGTGCACGACATCTCAAAATGCACAGATGTGAGGATGCAACAGAGACAGTTGTGCGACATCTCAAAGTGCACGGATGTGAAGATGCAACAGAGACAGGTGTACGACATCTCAAAGTGTACAGATGTGAGGATGCAACAGAGACAGGTGTACGACATCTCAAAGTGCACAGATGGGAAGATACAACAGAGACAGGTGTACGATATCCCAAAGTGCACAGACGTGAGGATGCAATGGAGAGAGGTGTACAACATCCCAAAGTACACAGACGTGAGGATGCAATGGAGAGAGGTGTACAACATCCCAAAGTGCACAGACGTGAGGATGCAATGAAGAGAGGTGTACAACATCCCAAAGTGCACAGACGTGAGGATGCAATGGAGAGAGGTGTACAACATCCCAAAGTGCACAGACGCGAGGATGCAATGGAGAGAGGTGTACAACATCCCAAAGTGCACAGACGTGAGGATGCAATGGAGAGATGTGTACAACATCCCAAAGTGCACAGACGTGAGGATGCAATGGAGCGAGGTGTACAACATCCCAAAGTGCACAGACGTGAGGATGCAATGGAGAGAGGTGTACAACATCCCAAAGTGCACAGACGTGAGGATTCAGGAGCACAGGGAGCATAGATGACTAAGATTGCCGCAGGGGAGGCAGGTATAACGATCATGGCTGTCAACCCGGGCTTCATTCATTTGTCAGTGACGTGACAGGCTTGCACCGCTGCACATTGATCATCAGTGACAGCTAGCGCAGCGTGGGGACTGATGCAGCCATTGGCAGCCCGCTAATGCTTACTTCTCCGCTTGCCGTCGTCTGTGGTGCGCAGAGGATGTGGAATGTATCAGGCTCTAACCTTGATCCAGTCTCCCGCCCACCCACTCTCCATCTCTCCATACTTACACACCAACTGCGTGCGTGTGTGTGTGTGTGTGTGTGTGTGTGTGTGTGTGTGTGTGTGTGTGTGTGTGTGTGTGTGTGTGTGTGTGTGTGTGATGAGGGGGGGGGGGGCAACTGTCGCACGGCGTGGCAAAATCATGTATGAACGTCGTTAGTGTATCGGTTTACTGTGAAAGGACCCCCTGACCTGCCTTACACGCATCCCCCAAGACCACCCAAGTCTTGTTCTGCTCTTTGTGTCCCCGTGCTACCCGTCCCCTCCCCACACCAGAGGCAAGGCCGCCACGTCGGTCACTGAGCCCTTTGGGGCCCATGCCTACGGGGTGGTGTGCATTGTGAATTGGATGGAACGTTCAGACAGACCGCGGGATGTGGACAAAATCGATCGCCTGCTGGGATTTCTCCGGGGGGCGGGTGAGAGTGAGTCACCGCTCACAGCTGACGGCACACTGCCAGAGAGGGCGGGGCGGTGAGTGGGTGAGAGTGAAAGAGAGACTGTTTTAAGAAGGCTACTGACTAGCCTGTCAGTCAGCATCGTGCATCAGAATGCTCACCAACAGCACTGTGACCACAGACAACACCTTGCACCTGAATGCTCACCAACAGCACTGTGACCACAATAGGCACCATGCACATACATGCTCACCAACAACACTGTGACCACAGACAATCGGCACCATGCACCGAAATGCTCATGAACAACACTGTGACCACAATAGGCACCATGCACATACATGCTCACCAACAGCGCTGTGACACAGTCGGCCACAGTAAACCGCAGGCACCTGCAGGCACTAGCTCATCCTGCTGTACGTCAATGGGTTGTAGACCTATGAAATACTGCCGCTTTCTGTCTGATCTGAGATTGATTCGTCCGGCACACGCCCACTTGCCTGCCTGTGCGGCACAACGGAAAGAATGTGAGTGAATTAATGTGTATTGATTCTGGATATACACGATGAGCAGAATTTACACAAGACCTCTTTGCTTGCACTGCGTGTTCAGCTCGGCGTAAAATCTTCTTTACTGGACTGGCGTGTTGGTTGACATGCCCTTACCATCCGTGCTCATGCACACACACATAATTGTGCAGAGAGACAACACACACACACACACACACACACACACACACACACACACACACACACACACACACACACACACACACACACACACACACACACACACACACACACACTGGTACATACAATAGCACACGCATGCACGCGCACATATTTTCTCATTCTCCTTTAGTCTGGCTGAATGGGGTTTTCTTCGAGTCTGTAGCCGTCTTC
>OY757554.1:7944262-7969407 GCA_963584105.1 Alviniconcha strummeri
TTTTTTGTTGTTGTGGCAGTTGCAACGCCACCACACTGACACAGTTGTGACCTACGTGCGTCGTGTAGGGAAACCCGTAGCGAGTCTGCACCGTTGGGTACAGAGCTCATGGAGAGCGGGGTCTGGCGACGCGGGCCTTTGAATCATTGATAACGCTGGCCACGCCGGTCTGGCTATAACCACACCAGTAATAAGCCTTTACGACCAGCTTTACGCTGGGCACGTGATACAGTGCGCTTACCGCACCGGCAGGCTCACACACACACACACACACACACACACACACACACACACACACACACACACACACACACACACACACACACACACACGCGCGCGCGCGCACTGACGCTTTGGCACGTACGCATACATATACATAAGCAACGTGCACGAAAAGACATACAGGTTGACGCTTTGGCGTACAGTTGCACCCATGCACATGTGCGCACGCGTACTTGCACACGTAAAATACACCGTAACACGTATAAAACGAACACATACACGCACTGATTCTTTGGCATCTACGTATGCGCACTGGCACGCAACAGGCACTATAATACACCGTAACATGTATACAACAAATATATACACGCACACGCACCGCCCCTCCTTCCCCCACATACATGCACACTGACGCTTGTGTGTTTCATGCAAGCGTGACATATATATATATATATAGGAATCAGTCAAGCCGGAGTAAAAAGTTTCCAGTTACAGAAACTTTGTTATACTCTCTCTCTCTCTCTCTCTCTCACTCTCTCATCTCCTCTCTCTCTCTCCTCTCTCTCTCTCTCTCTCTCTCTCTCTCTCTCTCTCTATATATATATATATAATGGAGTGGAGTGGTCAAAAGGACAGGACACAGGCAGCGGAGTCAATAAAGTGGAGTATGGCAGGCGTATGGCAGCAATCAGGTTTTACTTTCTCAGACCGCAGACAATTTTCAGCACCCCCAAAATCCTCACGCTCACGCATAGATAAGAGAACGGCGCGGGCCACAGGGAACACACGCTATCGCTACAGTAAAATCGCCCCTCTGGACCACAAAATGGCTGACAACTGTGTTTCCCTGGCCCGCACAAAAACAGTTTCCGTCTACAAGTAACTAAACCAATTAAAACATGAAAAACATCAAATGAAAGCTACAGTTACAATCTTTTAAACCGTATAAACCAAAATGTATACACATGGACTTATTTTATTTACAACAAGAGTGGGAAGCGTGGCTTGCGCCTGTCTATAAACAGATTCAGACAACTAAATCACAACTAACATAATGTACAAAATATTAATGTTACTAAAACTTACATCGGAATAAAGAGCACGCTCCCACGGTTAAAATGGTACGTAACAATTACAATACAGCGCTCTGTAAGAGAAGCAAGACACACTCAAGAGACTAGTACTAAAACAATCGGTGCGAACTTTCGCCTGGGGCGCGATATCTTAGTCGCAGCAGCGCTGATAGTGATATTAAGTAGTCTATGAATACAACTTAGCTTCTACAGTACACAATACTTAATAAGTTAATTTCAACCCAAAATAAACACTAAACATGAAGTCATCTAAGCAAAATACTATACGACAAAGTATTGATCAACACAGAATTACTTTAATTGAATCATAACAACGTTTCACTGCTATTCACTAGTACTAAACAAAGAGCGCCATGCAGACGACGGCTATAAAAGAATGGACCTAGAAAGGCATCGGCTACTGATTAAGCTCGATCCTGTGTCTAAATAAACGTTAGATAAACATTTTAAGATGCCAAAATATATTAGTCATGGCTTGGTGCATAAAAAGGACTAGGTAAACAAAGAGTAGGTAAACAAACAAGCGGTCAAAATGTTAAAGGAGAAAAACAGATTTGAAAATGGCGCGCACTGGCGGCTATCGCCGGTCGGCTGTGTGAAGGCCATGTGGCGTTACGCCACACGCCGCGCTTCAAAACAAAAGCGTCGTCTGCTCCGGTTCCCGGGTTACTATCAGTACAGTAATGAAACTGCGTTGATCCGTTAAGCGGGGCGGGGTTATTGTAAAACGTATACAAAGAGCACTTGCTCACATATATATACAGGTCATTCTCTTAAAAACTGGTCAAAACTGTGACATAGAGTGTCAAATTTCAGAGTGTGAATGTTTTAATGTTATTATTTGGAAATGAAAGCTTGACATCTCTTGTGTACATAAGACATAAATTGACAGGGTGACAGGAACTTGGTTAATAGTGCATTATGTTACGTCATCGGTCAGTGTCTCTCATGTTACAGAAGACACCAGAAATGCATGAATAGAGTCGGCTCAGAGGCCAGTTTGACTCTTGCCTTCTTTTTTTTTTTTTCTTTTTTTTTTTTTCTTTTTTCATTTAAATTATTATCCAATATTTTCTAGTTAATGAAGGAATATCTGTCACTTCTAACATTTAAGAATTATTTGATTTGATTTTTTTACTTTCCTGCCTTTTTAACGATTTTGCTTTAAAATGTCTTCTTCGAAGTACAGACATGCACGAAATAGATCACATATTTCTTTTCCTTAAAGTAATTTGGAGGAGGAGGGAAGGGATGTGTTGCACTAACTTGTATGTAGATAAAGTGATATTTGTTTCTTGCTTTCTAAAGTTAATAACCAATCACACTTAATTAGTAATCTGTCTCACGTGTAGACATCATCACAAGTACAAAAGGATATATAAGAATCACACACTTGAACCATTGACCAAAAAACTTAATAAACAAGTATATTCATTACAAAAGCAATGTTCTTTCCACATTTTCGTGATTGGAACCGGTATTGACCCCTGTTTTAGATATCGGGATGGCCAAGAGTGTCAGCAATATAGTCTACAGTCCCCCAAGCCATATTCTCTGTCTCATGCCCTGTGTAAAAGTAAGAACATCTTTTCACGGTGGCTTACCCTGTCGTGTGATGATGTACCATCAAACTAATTTGGGTTGCAAAAGTTTATGTATTTCTGAAGATCTAGTACAAACGATTGTGGCTTTGACCTTGAACATAGGAAAATGAGATTTCTATATGATACTCTGGCTGATGATGATGCATCACCATACTAAGTTTGACTGATCAAGGACATTGTCCGGGCAAACATTCACTAAAGTTCAGAAACTTCACTACGACCTTGACCTTGAATACAGCAAAGCAACCTTTTCACAAGACACTCCAGCTTATGAACATGCACTGTCAAACTAAGTTGGTCTCCAAAAATCAACAGTTCAGAACATATAACAGAAATAGTCATGATTTTATTGAATGAACTCAAACTCAGTTACTGTGACCTTGACCTTGAAGATAGCAACCCATTTTTCGCACACGACACTCAGGTTTATAATGATGTATCACCATACTGGGTTTGGTTACAAAAGGTTCAGCACTATCATAAGATATCATCCAAAGTAACATTAATTGAAACGTTTAACTTTGGCTGTGACATTGACCTTGAATACAGCAATCCAATATTTTCACTGGACACTTCTTTGCTTATGATGATCTACCATCAAATTGAGTTTGGTTGCAAAAGACTCATTGGTTTAGAACTAATAAATGATATAGTAGAAAGTGTCATGTTTTGATTATGTAAGCCCACACTGTGACCTTGACCTTGAACATAGAATCCCTTTTTTTCTTCTTCTTTTTTGCGGGACATTCTGGCTCATGGTATTGCACCACAATACCAAGTTTGGTTACAAAAGGTTGCGTACAAACATTCAGCCGACTGGGAACAAATATTTGTCACGAGCGTTACATCCCTCACCCCTGAAGACGCCACAGTGCTTATCCTTTTGTAGTAAAATAATACGCTGTAAACAGCGCAAAAAGAGGTCAAATGTTGCTGCCGCAAGTCAGCTGATGTGGACTCGTACGTTAGGGTAGCTCGAAAGTCAATGGAACTAACAGAAATAGTTATTTTGTGTGCTCGCACGTTACGCCATGTTAAGACACCACGTCAACCACCCCTGAAGAAATGACTGTAATTTGTTTCGTATCTACTCTCGTGTCATTAAACAAGCATTAAAAATATGGTGAAAGTTTTATTTGTATTGCGCTTTCCCAGTTCCGTTGCAAAAAATGGCCAAAAATGATCCCTGCAGTGTATGAATCCAGATCCAGAGTACTGACACGGCGTTGCCTGTTACAGTGCGTGAAGTGTTAGCAGAACGATGTATTGACACGTTGCGTGTTACACTGAATGAAGTGACCTGTTGCGGTGTGACCTGTTGCCAGAGTGATGTATTGACATGTTACCTGTTGCAGCCGCCAACTGGAGGTTTTGTTGGACGACAGTCAGACGCTCAGACGTAACCGAGGCCGACAGTACCTGTGCAAAGTCATTACGTGAGTCTTGCTGCCGTTGCCATGGCTTTGCGTCGTCATTGTCTGCGTGTCTGTTGCAGTAGTTGCAGAAACAC
The DNA here is from genome assembly GCA_963584105.1 of Alviniconcha strummeri. Classification (NCBI taxonomy): domain Eukaryota; kingdom Metazoa; phylum Mollusca; class Gastropoda; family Provannidae; genus Alviniconcha; species Alviniconcha strummeri. The sequence continues at coordinate 7,948,693 of OY757554.1, forward strand.
ATGTGCACATGGTTGCTGTCTTCGCACGTTCTGTGATGTAAAGTACAACATTAGCCGCAGGCACATCCCAATGGTTTAGAACGCATAACTATGTGACTATGGCGTTGAAAAAGGTTCCAACCCCATTTACACGTCTGAATCGACTCCATCAACTTGTTGGTACCCGTATTGTTTTTCATTTGGTCTTGGGTGCCTCAAAATCACATACCCTACCCAACGTTCCATTTACATTCCATCTTATGCCTTTTTACCCTGCCCAGGATATCTCCCTCTTCAAACCTCACCCACCCTTGCCTTTTTACATTCTCCCTCTGCCTACACTTCTTAACCCAACCCATCCTGTATACCCTGCATGACCCTTTACCTAACCCTTCATGCCATTATCCCGCTACGCTTCCCTCTCAGCCATATCCTTTTACCTACACCGTCTATACCTACACCAAACCACAATACCGTTACCCACCCTTGTCCCTTATATACCCTCAGCGCAAACAGACACACACGTATGCACACACGCGCGCGCGCGCACGCACACACACACACACACACACACACACACACACACACACACACATTACGCACGCACGCACGCACGCATGCATTGCACGCACGCATGCACACACACGCACGCACTCTTTTATATATATATATCAACGATTATAATTTCTCAGAATTTATTTTTAATTAATCGTGACCCGTGGTGGATGTGGCTGATGTAAACATGTCACCCAAAAAGTAGATAAGAGGTCACTACGTATGTCTTGGATGAAAAAGACAAAACGCGCGGTCGTGGATAGTGCTCTCAGTTGCAAAGGAGTCGAGTTTAAGTCCGGACAAGTCTACAGCCAATCAGAATTGGTGAGTTTTCAAATGTGCACGTTTAGCCGAGCTAACAAGCCCACCTACAATGCATATATTCTCTCTTTCTCTGTCTCTGTCTCCTCCCCCCCCCCCCACCCCCCACCCGTATGCCTCTCCCTCTCTGTCCCCCCCCCCCTCTCTCTCTCTGTCTCGCCATCTCTCTGTGCCTCTCTCCCTCTCTCCCTCTGTCTGTCTCTGTCTCTCTCCCTCTCTCTCTCTGTCTTTATTCCTCTCCCTCGCTCTCTCTCTCTCTCTCTCTCTCTCTCTCTCTCTCTCTCTCTCTCTCTCTCTCTCTCTCTCTCTCTCTCTCTCTCTCTCTCTCTCTCCCACCCTCTCTCTCTTTCGCTCCACCCCTCTCTCTTCACATGTCCTCCCTCACGCTATTTTAACTGTAGGAGCTATCAGCTTAGTTTGCATAGGCCATGGATAGACAAGAAGATTATTCAGAATAGGTATAGCCTTCTCTGGTGCCTTTCAGAGGAACAACATACTTCTGACAAGCAGCAAGTAAATGGACTACTGTATTCGTTTCAGCCTAATGAAACTGATACTGAATATAATTTTTTAAAAGAAAAGAAAAAAAAGTGGAGTGTTCTTTCTTTTTTTCCTTCGATGTTAGTTGCTATTATGTTAGTTTTCTAGTTGATTATCTTCACCGACATAAACAAAAGCATGATTTTTAAATAGTGGTTGCGTGCGTGCGTGCGTGCGCGCGCGCGCGCGCGCATGTGTTTGGATGAGGATCAGGAATGAAATTGCCTTTGTTAATGTGCGTGTGTGTGCCTTTCTTTCTTTTTTTCTTTTTTTCTCTCTCTTTTTGTTTGTTTTGTTGTTGTTGCACAATTGTTGTTTAATACCCACTTTTCGTCATTCTAACGGACACCTAACGTTGTGACATTTGCAAAGTGTTGGTTGCTTGATAGGAAGGGGTGCCAAGGATCGGCTAAACTTTCCAAGTATTTGCTCTCTCTCTCTCTCTCTCTCTCTCTCTCTCTCTCTCTCTCTCTCTCTCTCTCTCTCTCTCTCTCTCTCTCTCTCTCTCTCTCCCTCTCCCCCGCCTTCCCTCCCTGCAGAAGTTAACATTGTAACATTGTTTTCTGGTGTGATTTTCCCAGTTCAGTTTACAGTGATGTTTCTTTTTTAAACTGGAAGATGCATGTGCATTTTGGTGCACTTTTTTTCCTTTCCAATAAGCAAAACAGTTCGTCTGTCATTCACTGCAGTTTTGTAATGCCACTGAAATGGTATACATTCTTCTTCGTTTTTCCTGTGTCCAGAATCCAGCGAGCGTGGCGGGCCTACCGAGATAGAAAAGGACGTCACACGCCACGCGCCCCGGCAGCTGTGACCAGGGCCCGCCAGTACGAGGCAGACGCCACACCAGTAGACGATGGTACCAAGGCCGTCCGTAGAATCACCAAGCTGGAGCACATCCACGCCACAGAGCATGAAGCCGACCGTGAGTGCGAGAACAGCGAAACTGAGAGCGCGGCTGGCACTCAGACCATGACGTTGTCTACACCGGAAGAAAACCAGGACAGGTACGCAGGAGTCGACTCTCAAAGTCGCACTGAAGGCAGGTCAAGGTCACAACAGTTTCTTGCTGTGCGAGTGCCCGTGTTGAGGAACTTGCAGGACAGCGAGTGCGAGTCAGTTTTATCAGATTACTCTGAACTGGGTGGACCACTGAGAGAGTTGGAGAAGGACATCGAGGTAGTTGACAGGGAGGAGTTGAAAAACTACGACTGTCCTTTGCCAGACTCCCTGCTATATCCGCATGTTATTTCGGACGCTTCCTTCGAACGTCAGCCGGGAGAGTCAGACGAGGAGTACAGCCGACGAATACGCAAGCTGAACTTTCTCAGCCTGGCGCAAGAGTTCGCCGAATTGAAGAGAATCAACGTGGACGCTTGCCCCATAGACTTCCACCTCAGCCAAGGCTTCTACGCAAAATCCACGTCCTCGGCGTTCTCGGACAAAGGCAGTACCAGCGTATCGGAGGCTGAGCCTGTGCTGGAGGCGAGGGAGTGGTGTCCCATGGAGCGGCGGGGGAGGGCGGGCCTTGGGAGGGCGGGCAGGGGGGAGGGCGCCGTGCTGATGAGGGACCACTCCGCCAGACGCGGCCTCAGAGGCCGCAGGGAACAGGAGGGGAGCGCCAAGCGCAACAGCCACCACGGCACTCCCACCCGAGAGGCGCACTCCCCTCCCGGCCTGGACCGACGCTTCTCTCAGCCGGTGGAGGGCGACTTTGAAGTGTTCACCATGGACAGCAGCGTGCCCGCCATGAATTGGGAGTTGCTGGAGCAGCAGCTGCAGCTGGCCGCCGAGGAAGAGCGCAACAGGCTGGAGGTCAGTGATTCTGTCTCTTTTCTTGTGACGCGTCAAGTCCTGTCGTGTGTCTTCTGTGTCATGTCGTGTCGACCACTCAAGGCACAGAAGACATCTTGTGTAATGTCGTGTCTTGCCATGTGTCATATTGTGTGTTGATGTGTGCCATGTGCTGTGTCTGTCTGATATTTGCTTCACTGTGTCTGTTGGTTACGACCTGCTGTGGAAAGTTGCTGATGTGGATAAGGAAATAATACGACAAAGGACCAACTAACCAACTAACCAATAAGCTAACCAAACCACCAGCCCACCTACACATACCAGACTAAGTGAAGTGTTTCCGCCATCCTGGATGCTACATGAGAAACACACATTTCATAGTCGGCCACGAGAGATTACAGCTGCTTAACATGCCAAATCCTTTTCGACCTTATCATCTTTTTCTGCGAAAGCGTCATGATAGTCATCATCATCACCGTTGTCACGAAACGATTTGTCATTGCCGTCCTTATTATCACTGATCACGACACTTCTTTGCAAGTGCTGAACGTTGGTGAAACTGCTAAGAACATTGGTTCCTCTGATTTAGTGCACGCTTTCCATTTATAACATTAATAGGAGCAGTGATTCTTTGGACTGGGGGATTATTTCCTCTTGGTAATACTTATAATGCATTAAATTTTGCTCATGTCACTGGGTAAACGGTTTTCACCGTGGCTTACCAAGGTAGGACAGAATACTGTCCCGTGTGGTTGGATGAATGGTTGCCCATTGCAAGATCTTAAGTGATCAGTGTCTGTTGGTTCTAGTTACTGGAGGGACGGTTTACCTTGCAAGCCGCTCACACATTTTCCTTTTATATTTTGCTATGCTAAAAAAAAGAAAAAGAAAAAAAAGAAGACTGCTAGCGTTCTAAAACAAGATACAAAAATGACTCCTGGATTATTTGATACTGAATGTCGACTGTCATACCAACATTCTTCAAAGCACCTGAAACAAAAACGACATAGCTCAACCAAAAACAGATAGGTATCTTAGCTCTCTAATTTTTAATCGTTTTTCACCATTTACTTCTTCTTTAAGTGTCGTTTTGTAGCTTGATAAAGGTGAATACCCCAAAAATTCGCACGTTGTGTTTTGTCCTAATAAATAGCGTTCTTCTGAACATTTTATGTGTTTCGATCTTTCTCCTGTGCCAAATCTAGACATGTTCGGCGAAACAAGCTTACTCGTCGTACCATTGCCCATTTCACTGGCATTAGAGATGTAGCTCTTGCGAGATGTTTCTGTTGTGGTAGACCACCACATTGGAGTAATCCATGGACGGGACTAGCATTTCGATCAAGGTAAATTTATCTTCGCCCGACGGGGAGAGCGCCAATTTTTAAATGCCAGTTGGCTTCTGACTGGCTGACGCCAGCAATATTGCGAGTTCGGCAAGAAAAGCACGCAACTATTCCAGAAATATATCCTGAAATGTACACTGAAAGGCTTGCCGCTAATAATTATATGCATGCCCGCAAGCCTGGAACATGTGACTGAGTCAGTTGTTTCTCCGTTTTCTTCTGCAAAGCTTGTTAGTGTTCTGTATTTTTACTAGAAGTACGTTAGAAGCGTGAGTTGAACCACCAAGTTGTCCCCCCTCCCACATGCATTGTGTTGTCTGACTGTTGGACGACGACAGTTTTATCACCTTGTGCATCGCACTGGCATTTGCCACAGTTTTTTTCTTCTTCTTTTTTTTTCTTTTTTCTTTGCCCTTGCACCCCCTCCTCCTCCCTCCATGTATGGCATAAAATTTAGGCATTGCTGATGACACTGAAATCTCGTTAACCCCCACCCCCTCCTCCATCCCCTCTCCCTTTCTCTGTCGCCCTGTCCACTGCAAGTTGGGGCGTAGGCATTGTTAATGGTTTTAGTTGCTGATCGGTATTTTGTTTTTGGTCTGATGTGCTTCAACTGAAAAGTTGCAGTAAAAATGAATACCAGAAATTGGACGATCTCCCGAAAGAGCAGTCGATTCTTGGAAGGAAAGAATGTAAGAGATAAAATTGGCGAACTTCCATGATATTTTTCTCTGGATTGTGTCATTGTTGGGTAAAATAATCTAGACAGACCTACCTGCTTTGTGGATGATGCAGACGGCAAATAAGAACCCAGGGCTTTCCCTCGGGGTTTAGACGGAGATAAACAATCGACAAGTAATCAGCGAAAGCAGATCCAATTATGCCCGAGTCATCTCCGATGTTTAGGAGAGACGAGCAGGACAAGATCGAGGTTGCGGGAGCTGGGAGAGTTTCAGACTGCTTCCAGTTTTATTGTCAAGCAATAAAATGGTGAACCACATTTGAAACTATGGCTGGATTTTGGCGTAAAAGATGCTAAATGTGCGATGCCTGTGTGTGAGGTTCTTTCTTTTGGGAGGCCTTCAGAACGTTTTGAGACGGGGGAGTGTGTGTGTGTGTGCGTGTGTGTGTATGCGTGTGTGTGTGTGTGTGTGTGTGTGTGTGTGTGTGTGTGTGTGTGTGTGTGTGTGTGTGTGCGTGCGTGCATGCGTGAGAGAGAGAGAGAGAGAGAGAGAGTGTGTGTGTGTGTGTGTGTGTGTGTGTGTGTGTGTGTGTGTGTGTGTGTGTGTGTGTGTGTGTGTGTGTGTGTGTGTCTTGTAGAGATATGAAGTGGCATTACGCCTGCACAGTCATTGAATCAGATGAGGGTTCCGCCATGAAGTTGGAGTGCAGCTGCTTGGCTGGCAGGGGACCCATCACGTGTATCAGTATGCATTCATGTATACATGCATAAGCACAGCCGCGCTTTCCATATCTCGCCCATCTTTTGGCGAGCCGCGAGATTTAGCGGAGGAAGGGAAAGAAGAAAAGTTAACGATTCTGACGGTCTCTATGACTACCGTTGAGAGAAAAGAAATAAGGAAAGAACTGTTTTGAGCCTTTTTTATTTTTAGCTAAAACACAAAATATGAATTGTTGGTTGTATGGCATGAGAATACTACACATACATTAATTTGATTCTCTTGTTGCACAAAACCCAGTAATATGCAAGAACAGTTTGACAACCAACGCGCTCACTGTCTGTTAAATATATTGGTTTTGTTGATATCAGGGCTTTGCCCTGTGATCACACCACTCCAGGTCGTACCCACACTGATTCCACACTGACCACTCTGGCTAGCATCACTCCTTGTGGTACCCACATTAATGTCATGGTCCTGTCTTATTCCTGTGACATTGAAAAGTCAGTTGTGGTATATAGGCTATATTCCATTCCTGTGGCTATAAACGCCACTCCAAGTGGTACCCACACTGATGTCATGGTCGTGACTTATTGCTGTGGCTATAAACGTCTCTCTGAGTGGTACCCACACTGATGTCATGGTCCTGTCTTATTCTTGTGGATATAAACGCCACTCCAGATGGTACCCACACTGATGTCATGGTCGTGTCTTATTCCTGTGGCTATAAACGCTCCAAGTGATACCCACACTGATGTCATGGTCCTGTCTTATTCCTGTGGCTATAAACGCCACTTCAGATGGTACCCACACTGATGTCATGGTCTCGTCTTATTCCTGTGGCTATAAACGCTACTCCAAGTGGTACCCACACTGATGTCACTGTCGTGTCTTACTCCTGTGGCTATAAACGCCACTCCAGGTGGTACCCACACTGATGTCATGGTCGTGTCTTATTCCTGTGGCTATAAACTCCTCTATAAGAGGTACCCACAATGATGTTATGGTCGTGTCTTATTCCTGTGGCTATAAACGCCACTCCAGGTGGTACCCACACTGATGTCACGGTCTCGTCTTATTCCTGTGGCTATAAACGCCACTCCAGGTGGTACCCACACTGATGTCATGGTCTCGTCTTATTCCTGTGGCTATAAACGCTACTCCAAGTGGTACCCACGCTGATGTCATGGTCGTATCTTATTCCTGTGACTATAAACGCCACTCCGGGTGGTACCCACACTGATGTCATGGTCGTGTCTTATTCCTGTGGCTATAAACGCCACTCCAGATGGTACCCACACTGATGTTAGGGTCTTGTCATACCCTCTGGCCAACGCTACTCCAAGTTGTACCCACATTCATGTCGGGGTCTTGTCTTATCCCTGCGGCTAACACAACTCCAAGTGGTACCCACATTGACATAAGGGATCGTGGATTTTGTTATGTTCCGTCCAAGTATGGCTTTCCAAATGAACTGCGCACGCATTATTATGCCGTTCAGTCGTTTGCAGTATTCCGCGTGTTGATGCAAGGGCGCCTCCATGTTCGGCCTTGGCTGATTGAGTCCAGCGGTGTTCCACTGAGTTGTTTCTCGATTGATTTTTCCCCCCGGATGTATCACTCATGAAACCGGAAGATTCGTTCAAGGCACTGTTCAAGTCAGTTCTTTATTCAATGTCAAGTGTCCAGGAAACGTGAATTCACATGGTCTTCTTTCTCCGACTTGTGGTACTGAGAGATCTATAGGTGTTGATTTGTATGTGATTCTCATGATTTGTTGAATTATTTAGACACTGACGATGAAGTTGTGAGGATGCTCATTGTTTGTTCATTTGTTTGTTTTTCATCAAGAACTGTTTGCTGGACTTACGAATGGCGTCAATACGAAAGTAAGTGACAGTGTCCACACTTGTCAAGTCAGTCAGTGTTTATATACCAGGGACAGTTTTCACTGCTATTAGGCATCGAAAATAAGAGATAACCTATGATGATGATGATGATGATGATGATGATGATGATGATGATGATGATTAAAATAGGCATTGATTTGCCTAAAGTTCGTTTACCGATTTACGAAACAATGTAAACCCAACATTTTGAGATACTGAACATTTTTAGTAAACTTATTATGAAAAGGGGGTCATAGAACAAAAATAAACACCCATATTGCTCACATAAAATGATAATATTCATAAAACGCGAACCGTTACATATACGGAACTACATCCACGTTGTGGCACGTCGAGCGGAAAATTATAATAACGACCACAAGCAAATTAAATCACCAGAAGCTATTGGGTATACGCCAAACGCACACGCGTGCGCACATGCACACACACACACACACACACACACACACACACACACACACACACACACACACACACACACACACCCCACATATCAATTAACTAAAATAATCTGAGAACAAGTTGGGGGGTAGAGAATTTGCTGGCAATATTAGGTTTTAAACGGATGGATCTTCAGAGCGGTTTTCAGTGCAGTGGCTGACTTGACTATCTAATTTTACGAAGCAGGGAAGTCCAAACAGGAAGAATTCCAGGCAGATACTCATGGCGTTCACATGAAACGTCCACTGTGTCCAGAAACGTTTTGTTGTTGTTGTTGTTGTTGTTGTTGTTGTTGTTTTGTATGTTTGTTTTCGTTTTTAATGTTTATTTTGTTTTAAGAAAGTTCTGTCTGTTCGCGCAGAGTTAGATATTGCGGTGCGCAGTGCAGGCCGTTATTTAGACTGAAAGGCTAAAACCGTTTGTAGGTCAGTGTTGCTCCTGGTGTCTGGCCGGACCAGGAAACGGAGCCCACTCTCGAGGGATGGCTGTTGGTCTAGCTACCATCGATGCAAGTGTCCGACGGTCCAACATACACATGATACAGCAACAACAACCAGCTTAGGGACAGGAGACTAATGACCTTTATCCCCGCCCCATGTTGCGCTTTCAGTTTCACCTGCCACCGCAGTTTTTGCTGTCACATCTTGTGTACATACCGGCATGTTGTGGCTTATGGCTGCGCTGATGGAGTGGCCCAAACCATAAAATGTGTGAATTTTTTTATTTTCTGTTTGATTGCTTCCAGTGGCTATAAATAATAACATAAACTGTCTAAATCATTGAAAACTGGATAATCGAAGATGGGCAGCGCTGTGAGAATACTTTGAATTTGTAAAATCTTTTGAAGTGTACGTGCAGTCATACTGGACGGTGATATAGATTTCTGAAGGTTTTGCAGTTTTAGAAGTAGCATAAAGTGTGAAGTGCAATGATAGCAAAGCTGGGAGAGACGGGTTGAGTGCTCGTAAAGGCTTCCTGGGCTTCTTGGAGACCGTCTGCTTCTTGTCTATGACTGTAACTTTGCACCCAAGTTTGCACTATGACGCATGCTACTTCGCACGTTATGAAATTATCTTTGTGTGTGAGAAGAAAGACTTTAACGATATACTATGGTATGTCGTCTTCGTATAATGCGTCTTTGATGATTACATCTGCCTGTAGTCGTTGTTTGTGAGGTTAGAGTTATGGGTACTGACATCGCGGCCTTTGAAAGATCACAAGCGTGGTGCGATCTCTGAATTTTATTGGGGAAATCTGTGAGAGATGAGGTGTTCTATATGGGCTTTCAAGCAACGATTACAAGCAGATATAATCACTGTAGGCGCATTATACTAAGACAATATACCATACCACTTAGTTGAATGGTCCTTATCAGTCAATTAGCGAAGTTGCGCGCCACATACTGCAAACCTGGGTTAGAACACCGTGTTTGCCTATGTGATAAAAGGGCTTTCAAAGTGTGCTGTGAATTTTAGTGAACACTTGAACAGAAAGTGACCATTCGGTCAGTCGTTTGAAAAGTAAACCGACTGCCTCCTTGCAAAGCTTATTCCGTGTGAGTTGGTCGCAGCAGTGGCTTTCTCAGCGAGACGTCTCATAGAATGACGAGACTGTGGATATGACTGAAGAAATCAGTTTCTGTTGGGAACGAAGCGTTTCAAGTTCAGGAGACTATCTGTGAGTTTGAACTTAAGATTAGTTTCTTAGTATATCAAGGTCACCGTGAGCATCTAAGTGTGTGATTTGAACTCCTTCGTCAGTTCAAGTGAGACTGGCTAACGTGAAAATTAACTTGGAAAATGTTGGCCGAAGACATTTTGGACCTTGACTTGGATTTCTCTGACCGAGAGTTCGCCAACCTGCCAAATCATCACGCGTCACAATGCAAAGGACTTCAAAGAAGACCTTGTTCCAGGAAAACAAAGAAGGTAGGACGTACTGGTAATTATTTCCATTATCGACCTCTGCCATCCGTGTCCACCTTTTTCCAGCTAGCTCCTCTGTGTCGGAGAACAGCGCTATATAAAAGCGATCAACAACAACAACAAACAAGGTGTGTTTTGAACTGGTGTTAAAGAATTTTGAATATGTGACTCGTCCTGATGTGACCCTACGTGGTTAACGGGACGTTAAAATCTAAGAACTAAGTGACATTGGCAGACGACTCTGGCCCAGTAGCCCTAATAATACGACGTAGGCGTTCCACGGTATGCATATCTGGTGCAGACGTAGCTTGGCGCCCGACATTGTTGAACATTCTTCCCTTTCTTGCGCCACAAAAGCGCTAAATCACATAGGCACTGGCACGGACAGGAAAATTAATAATTCATCTGGTAGTCGCATTAGCATTTTGGTAGTGGTGATGTAGATGGTGGTGGTGGGGGGGGGTATCACGGGCAGTGTGGTGAAGTTAGGTGGATCCTCCCAGTGGTGCTGCACGAGTTGACAGGCACAGGGTTGAATACGTGTCCACCTATCAGAGTCCAGGCGAGATCAAGAGGAGGGAGGTGAGCTGTACTCAGAAAGTTGGACTACTCTTTGCTTCAGTTGTGCCTCAACAGTTGTGCTACGGACACTGTCATTGTGACTGCTCCGCACAGCAGTTGAAACAGCAATTAGCGGAGTACCCAAGTTGCTTCACACTGGCGAGATCCACATTGCCTTAACATAGTTGTTCTGGCGGTGGTCCACCGCCTCTTCCGTCTTTTGACGGTCGGAGCGCGCGGACGAACCACTCACTATTTTCCCCTTCCGCCCTTTTCCCCGTCCCTAATAAGCCACCTTGCTTCTGTGGACGTAAAGCGATATGTTACTTACTTGTCCACCAGTCGTGCTGACTGTCCGTGCAGAAAGCACGACACGCGACCTCTGTCGTTGTCACTGTTCCTGTTCTCGTCAATACCGTCATTGATACTGGTGAACGCTGTTTAACCGCTCTGTCTGACCTATTCCGATTGTTGGGGTAAGGACTACGCAGATGTCGGTCTCACTTTCAATGCCTGCTGTTGGACACGACGTGGGACCCAGCTGCAGTCACTGGCCGACAGTATTATAACAGGCTACTTCATGGACCGGCAGCATTATAACTATAACCAGGCCACATTATGGACCGGCAGCATTATAACTGTAACCAGGCCACATTATGGACCGGCAGCGTTATAACTGTAACCAGGCCACATTATGGCCCGGCAGCATTATAATTGTAACCAGGCCACATTATGGCCCGGCAGTATTATAACTATGACCTGGCCACCTTGTGGACCGGCAGTATTATAACTGTAACCAGGCCACAATATGGCCCGGCAGTATTATAACTGTAACTAGGCCACATGATGGCCCGGCAGTATTATAACTATGACCTGGCCACCTTGTGGACCGGCAGTATTATAACTATAATTTGGCCACTTTATGTACTTGAGAAGGGGGGGAGGGAGGGGAGGGGGGAGAGACACACAGTGAAGAACGAAAGACAGAAGGAGAAGACAGAGACAGACAGACAGACAGAGACAGAGCGCTAGAGAGTGTAAGTGAGAGACAGGCAGACAGACAAAAAAGAAAGAAAGAGAAAAGTCAAAGTCAAAGACAGAGAGAGGGAGAGAAAGCGAAAAAGAAAACACAAACAAACATGTTCAGCACATATTATGCTACAAAATGGAATGAAACATCATACCCAAAGTCAGTCCATGTTTACTTTCTATTTCATCAACAAATATCAAAGAATAATATTATATACCTAAGGGACATCCACAACACACAATCAAACCAAATTTTCACTCAGTCTCTCTCTTTACAGTCATATTTCACAGAGCTACGGGCAGCAGTAACCTCGTAGTCTACTCAAAGCAATACACAATTTCAGTTTAGCACTGATTGAGGCGGGGATTATAAAACGCAATATACCACAACACATTCGCGGGCGCGCACGCGCTTCCACGGACAAACACACACACACACACACACGTGTGCGCGGGCACACGCACGCACTCACACACACACGCTGCACGCACGCACTCACACACACACGCTTACACACAGCGGGGATTATAAAACGCAATATACCACAACACATTCGCGGGCGCGCACGCGCTTCCACGGACAAACACACACACACACACACACACAGAGGGGAAAGACAGATTACAGTGTTGCTGACGAAGGAGTGACAAAACGTGCAGGCTGTGCATCAAATTTGACACGTTTTGTCACTTTAGTCACAAAACGTGCCGCAACAACTGCTTCTGAATATTTAACGACCATGATTTGTCAAGGCAAAACACAAGTCACTGGCTAACGAGTGAAAGTCTAGTAAATTGTTCATATAAAACGTCACTTTTATGTTTTAAATCAATTCATTATGTAATTATTAAAAGGATTCAAAAAACGAAATTGAGTGAACCGGAAAGGTATGAATTAGAAAGACAGAGTTCATCGCAGTGGGTGAAGCATACATGGCTAATTTTACGTATTCCACGACAGCTCAGGAATCTCAGTCTGATATTTCTCTGTAATCATTATTTACTCTTTCCACATCACACACGCACACGGCCACACACACACACACACACGCACGCACGCACGCACGCACGCACGCACGCACGCACGCACGCACGCACGCACGCACGCACGCACACACACACACACACACACACACACACACCACCACCACCACCACCACCACCACCACCACCACCACCACCATCACCACTACCACCACACACACACCACCACACGCACCACCACCACCACCACACACACACCACCACCACCACACACATCACCACCACCACACACCACCACCACCACCACACACCACCACCACCACCACCACCAGATTATAAGCTTATTCTTTAATGTGGCGGTAAATATGGATGCACGGGGACGCCAGCACTGAGAGACAGGCAGACAGACAGACGGACAGAGACAGACAGACAGACAGACGGACAGAGAGAGTGAGTATGATTGTAGATTGCTGTCTGATTCAAGTGATTTGGTAGTGGCTGCAACGCTTCGGTTGGCCCACATATATTAGCAGCGCGTGTAGTGGCAGTGTGTGCCAAACTCCAAGCACTGGTTTACGACATCCTTCCTTCAAGGAAGAAGGTGCCGGAAAGCGGTGCTCGGAGTGTGAGTGTGTGCATGTGGTCTTTGTGGCTGGTCGGGGACCATTCCCATGAGTGAAAATTTTAGAGTGCTCTGCGGCCGAAGTTTGTTGACTGGGACGTTTCAGCAGCGGCCTGCTGGGTGTGGCCTGAGCGAAGATAGTTTCGATCAACCGCAATGCTAGAAAAGAACTACCATGGGGAAGGATACTGTGTGCTGTTTGAACTGCAAAGGAAAGGAAGTGGAGGGACGTGAATTTAAGCTGCACATATTAACTGCCGACAAAAAACTGCGGAAAGTTAGGTGGTCGCCGCTCAGTGAAACTGGTCAAAAACGTGACAGCATGTTTACCAAGTGCTATAATCCGCACAGCTTTGTTTTTTACTGTTTTATTTACTTTATGTTGGACGTGATTCTTTCATTATCCGGATGCTTTTAAAAACTGGGGTGGGGGTGTATATTTAAAGAGGATTCACAACAAAATCACCCAGCCTATGTCAGTATGTGCTATCTTTACTGTTTCTACACTAGGCATGCGGCCTAATCCTAGCCCTAACCCTATCACTGTATCAGCAGTGACAGTGTGCCTTTAATTTATTTTGTAATTTAAATATTTTTAATTTGTAAATCCTGAGCAAAGTCTCTTATTGGTGCATGTATGCCATCCGTGTGTTTGTGAGTGTGTATGGCAGATTGTAAATATAAGGTTCGAGTGAGACTGGTGTTGATGACATTTGCTTTCCACTGACAAGCACCACATTTAATTCAAAACATATACTCACCTGAGTTGAAGTTTGTGTAGAATTCCACGATGTAGTTTACAAGAACGGAGGGATATGTGAGATGCGCACACTTCCGGAAATACGCCATATTTCACAGCTCAGATCATCTGACATAACTATGTTAGATGATCTGATTTTACGTTAATCAACCAAATTTCTTATATCAAGCACAAGGTTAATGCTGCCAGTTATTTTGCTTTACTTGGGAGGGTGAACCGAAGGGTGGGCACATATTTCCCTCCGTTCCTGTAAACTACTTCGTGGAATTCTACACAAACTTCAACTCAGGTGAGCACTCGTTTATGTTTTGAATTCCACTTCTCGTAGTTTACCGAAATTACGTGATCTGTGAGATTTTGAAGTTGGTGGATTAAAGTGCTTATGAAAGGAATAGTCAAATTCACACTGAAAATGAACATCAATGTTTTATTTTTCATTCAAACACAGTATTGTGCACACATCTTTGGCATGAGCACCAGGATTACTATTAAATGACTAGTTATTAGCATTCTTTCCCCATAGTTCAGGAGCTGTGTGAGAGTCGAGGTGGCCGTCCTGGGCTGTCCGTCCTAGCGAGCCTTCTGGTTTCCGTGGACGTAAAGATTTATTGAACCGTGCTTCGGCATTGGTCACAACTTGTCCCTAATATGTCAACTGACATCTAATGACATTAAGCAACACTTCACCACCATTCTTTCCCCTCTGCTATGGTGATTGTATTTTCTTTAGCATACAGAAATTATAAAATGATAAGAGCAAATAATACTGGAAGTGGCTACACATCAACCGTGCCACAGACAGTTTGTGTGTACAGTACAAATACTTGTACTTCAATGTCAGCGCAAGGGAGATAGCTGTCCTTTGGTCTCCCTAGTTCTCAGTGAACACTTCTTATACTAATCAGTACAATTAAATCAGAGTTTTTCCCCAGATTACTGACCCGGTGGTTTTATTTTCCTACTTTAGCATAGTAGTTCAAAATAGTGTTTGATCTATCCTTATTTTCAAGAGGTTTGTTGTAAAATCTCTTGAAAGTAGATACTTTAGACCAGTCTGCAACTTTCAGTATATCCTGAACTGCAACAACCGATTTCAACATTGCTGATGATGATGCGCCTAGACTGTGAGGTGCGAAACTGGTAATTCCTGCATGTATGAGGACAGTCTTCAGCCACCTCGCGATGGTGTCTTTTCTTGCTGGTCCATGAGGCTGCTGATAACACAAAAGTAAGTTGTCACTCCCCTCACCCTCAGACCTGAATTCTGCAGTGCGATCTGCATACTCTCTAAGACAAGTCACTACACACAAAGTCTTGTCTTCTGCATAGTATGGTAACTGCAGAGGTTGTGGGTGAAAATCAGGTCTGGATTGTTTCAACTTTTCAGTTATGTGAATTGTACACCCATCATCATGAAAATGAATATCACTTAAGCTGATCAAATGAACTGTCTGCACTCTTTGGGCAGAAATTAACAACAACAAGGCACACAACTTAAACGTTAAATCCTTCAACGAAGGTTCAGAATTTTCACCCAAGTGTTTGAAATAATGCAGAACTTTGTATACATCCCAAGTTTCGTTGTAATTTGGTTGTGGTGTACGCAGTTCAAAGATTCCTTTTAGAAATCGGAACTAGTAAAGGATGACTCCCCACTGTCTTATTGTCTGAAAGTATAACAACTGCAGACAGAGCACTTCTGGCAGTGTTTATGGCACTGTATCCTATGCCTTCTTTATATAATGTAGTCAAGAACTGCAACACCATATCTACAGGTGGACGAAGGGGATCACACTGGCGTTGAACGCAGAACTTGTTCCATCTGGTGAGGTAGGAGGAATACTGATTGTCGCCAGGATGCCCAGATAACTAGGAAAGTCTGACCCTGAACTCCTCTTGCTTCGAGCGATTTGCGGGTAAGACGCAAGCCAAAAGTTGCAGCTTCTTGTGTAGAGGATGAGCAGCTTCCGTGTGAAGTAGACTGATAGTACGCTTCCCTCTTGGAAGAACAGGCTCAGTCAGCATCTTCAACATCTGGGGGTACCACACCGCCGTCGGCCATTCTGGGGTAATCAGGATCCCTTCTGCCCCGTCTTTCTGCTACTTGGAAAGCACTTTCTGCAGCAAGCTGAAAGGCGGAAAGGCATAGATTAGCCATTCTGACCAATTTTGAGTAAAGGCATTTATGGCTAAAGCTTCTGGGTCAGGTCCCCAGGAAATGAATGGTTTCATCTGCAAATTTAAACGTGATGCAAAGAGATCGATGTCTGGCTTCAGCAGTCGATCTGTTACTGTGTGGAAAATATCAGGACTTAATTTCCATTCTGTACGATCATTGAATTGTCTTGACAACACATCAGCTTCTGTATTCATTATTTTTGGAATATGTGAAACTGATATCCACACTGCATTTTCTTTGCACCACATCTAGATTTGTTTTGTAATGCCATTGCAGTCTGGAGAGCGTGACCTTCCCATGTTGGATATATAGGAAACTGCACATGTGTTGTCTGCCAAGACCTGTACATGTTTCCCGATAGAAAAATGGGAGGGGGCAGGCGTGACCATAGTTCAGGAGCTGTGTGAGAGTCGAGGTGGCCGTCCTGGGCTGTCCGTCCTAACGAGCCTTCTGGTTTCCGTGGACGTAAAGCTATATTGAACCACGCTTCGGCATTGGTCTCAGCTTGTCTCAGATATGTCAACTGACATCTGAAGACATTAAGCAACACTGCCGCACCGCAGGCGTGATGACGGCCCACTCCAAGCCTCGTTTTCCGGTACCTTCCTCCAGACAGTGCCTGTTACACCACTGAAGTGGCGTTCCTTTCTGAGCGCATCTGTCCACCGACGCTGTCAGCGCCATGTTCTTCTTCTTCCGTGTAGTGTCCGACTTTTGAAGACTACGACACTTTATGGGGGATGAAGCGCTTCAGAAAAAAAGGGGCGGGGCAATTGCTTTCACAGTCTTATTAGTACGCTCCGAAAGATGTGGGTAAGCAAAAGAGCGTCGAAGCACGCACGTAAACATGAGGGAGTCCGCTTCGGGTAAAAAATGAATCCGTCTCGATTTAAACGATTTTTATTTTATTTGTGCTGGCGTAAGCAGTAAGCAATATGGATGGTTATAAAAGAAACGCCTGATACAGTCGAGTTGTCTGTTACAAACTTACTGCTATTTGAGCACCAATGAAAAAAAAACTAGGAAACCTAGGAGACTCATGTCGTAACCGATTATATCAGTGGTTGGGGGATGTCATAAGCCAGTACTTGGAGTTGGGATGGGGAAGAAGATAGAGAATTGGGGAGGATGTGCAACGGCGGAAAATCCTCCTCTGGATCGTGTCTCCTTTTCTACTGACGCTAGTAAGCCATCAAAAGATATTTACTAATTATGAAGTGATAATTACTAATTATGTGCACTAAATTACAATTAAAATATATGCTTTTGACGCTAGTAATCCACCATACATAACACCAAATGTCTTTCCGCCGGGAAAGGTTGCCAGAGGACGTAGCGACAGCATCCTCCTTGGCGACATTGATCCTAGTCCAGTCATTGCTTTTTCTTTCTTTCTCTCTCTCCCCCCCCTTTTTTTCTTTTTTCTTTTTTTCTTCTTCATCTTCTTTTCTCAGACCAGTCGCATCCTCTCCTAAGTGCAGCAGGCTCTTCTTCATTTTCATCAAGTTGGCTTCCATACTGAAGAAATAATCAATATTATTTTTTATATCCATGCAGCTTGGTCGAAAAAAAATTGCGGACTGCTTCCACGGAATCTTGGCCTGAATTTTGAATCGATCACTCAGCTCTGTAATTTAATAAAAGCACATTGGTATAGTTTAATTACGCTTTATTATGTTTCATGTATTTGCTTTGTGTGTGTGTGTGTGTGTGTGTGTGTGTGTGTGTGTGTGTGTGTGTGTGTGTGTGTGTGTGTGTGTGTGTGTGTGTGTGTGTGTGTGTGCTTGTGAGAATATGTAGTCTTCCTCATGCAGATGGTCGTGAGGTAAATGGGGGCGAAGTGAAGCTGTTTGATTCTTGCTTCGCTACTCTAGTCTCACAGACGGGCAAGCAAAGCGCACAGTGACGTATGCAGAGACAGGGAGAGATCTGAGCCAGCTTTCCTGAGGCAAAGTCCGTTTGTAACGCAAAACACGACTGCGGGATTACTTTGACATTGACGGACAGCATTTGCCCTGCCCAGTTAACATAGACTCCGCAAACTGCACGCGCGAAACACCTTTTTTTTTCTTCTTTCTTTTCGTTTTCTTTTTTCTCTCCCCCACCACCCCTCCTTTTCTTTCTTTAGCTCGCATTCTAGTGGCTCTGTATGGCAAACGAATGAGTTTTGTTTGAAGGGCTTCCTGTTTTTGAGTAAGTTTTCGGTTTCATGGCAAATCATCAACAAATGTGAGTATTTGAAAATTCTGACTGTTATCGAAGTGTGTGGGGGTGGGGGTGGGGTGGGGGGGGGGTGTTGTTGTTGTTTGTCGTTTTCCTTTTTAGGCATCACAGAATTGCTGCAACTGTCAATAAACAAGGTACATAGGAGGGGGAAAATCGACGGAAAAACACATTTGTTTTCATAGTTTTGTAACAAAATGGGGGGGGGGGGGAAGATTTTTTTCTTCTTTTCAAATCAACCTTTTTGTTTGTCCTTATCAATATGAAAGACATCAGTTTTGGCTCTCTGTCCCCTTCCGCATAAAAGTAGTGCATAACGATGATTGCTGCAGAGGGTGACAGTGATGATAGCAGCAATAATAATAGTAATTAATAGTTCAGTTCGCTGATCAGGTAAGGTTATGGGCTTTCCGGCGGGCGGTGGGTGGGGGTGGATAGGTTGATGTTAAAATTGCACTTTTCATCACAGTGTATATATATATATATATTGTTCGAAACAGCCATTCGAAAATGGAGACACAAAAACTTGACTATGTGCTACTTTGCAAAGGATGTCTTCGGTCACTTCCGTACCAAAACAGCGGACTGTCCGCGCCGTAATCTTCTAACGTGCCTTGCAAGTCTTCGTTGCAGTCTGAAATGAGCCACAACGCTAGGCGTTGTTGATGTACTATTACCGATGCCCCCCTTTTTCTTTTCTTTTTCGTGTTTCCCCCCCCCCCCCCCCCCCCCCCCCCCTCGTCTTTTTTTCGTCTTTTTTTTTTTTTCTATCGCTTTACTGCTTCATTCTGCAGAGATGCCATTCAAAAAAAAAAAAAAAAAAAAAAAAAAACGTACTGATCGAATAAAGAGGTCGTTCACAGTTTGCTTGGAGGTTTGTCAAATCGACTTTGTGGAAAATGGGGAATATTTTTCTTTAGATCTGAAGTGGGTGAATGGCACCCACACAGTTTCCTTGTATCTGTCTGCGCATGGTGTAAGCACCCCCTCCCTCCACCACTCCCCGAGCCCATCCATTCAACTTGTGATCAGCGACCAAACAGCTTTGCCCATTATTCAGCAGCGCCCTGAGACTAAACCCTAGATACAGCGTGCCAGAAACAAAATGAAAACATCTCTTGGGTCTGGACGCGAAACATGCCACGGAACGTGGAATCGATGAGAACCAAGTTATGAGGTAATCTGAAGAAAAAGGAAGGGGTGGGGAGAAAGCATGATGTCTTGAGTATTAGACCCTATTTGGCTGACGTTTCGGCGTTCACGGCAGTAGACTGCGTGTGGCTGACGTTTCGGCGTTCACGGCAGTAGACTGCGTGTGGCTGACGTATGAGCGTTCACGGGCAGTAGACTGCGTGTGGCTGACGTATGAGCGTTCACGGCAGTAGACCCCATGTGCATGACGTATCGGGGTTCACAGCATTAGGCCCCGTGCGGCTGAAGTACTGACGCTTCACGACATTAGACTCCGTGTGCCTCACGTATCGGGCTTTAGACCCATTTCGGCTGACGTCTCCGACAGTTCCAACCCAGGGCTTAACCCGTGGGGAATTGCAGAGGGCTTTTTTCTCGGATGTCTCCTGTCTTCTGGCGGGGGCAAGTTTCCAGTAGTGCAAATCGATGGTGGACTGCTGTTTCGTTCAGTTCGGCATTTTCAACCTGTTTTTGTTCTTGGTGGCTACTGAAACGACCGCTTTAGTGACACATATGTTTGCTTTCCATGTGGTGTTTATATCAGAGCAGCTGTAGGACCGACAGAACAAATAACGGAAAGAGGAGGGAATGAGAAACCGCAAGTCGCTGATTCAGATAAAGTACAGTCATGTAGTTGATAGGGAGGAGTAGGTTCGCGGTCTATCTGCCTACCTATCTGTCTGTGTGTCTGTCAGTCTGTGACTTTTTTTTAATTTCTGTAACTAGAGGCGATGGGTCTTTCGATGGTTGTCTTGCCGCAGGTGGTAATGGACTGCTTGGTGTGGCTAGACTGAGGGCAAGGGGCGCGGAGGGAGGGATGATGGTCGGTTACTCCAACCGTATTAGCATCTGGAAATGCTCTTGGAAGCGGGATGGGTGGGGGCGGGGGGCGTTCGAACCCTGTACACTGAACTTGAGTGTCTAAACTGGAGCGTTTGATGGCGGCCTCGCACAC